>JAWPHD010002497.1:0-254418 GCA_037043455.1 Cyrtodaria siliqua | reverse complement strand
CGTACGTAAAGAAAATACAGCCGATATACTACCATCCTGTGATATCTAGCCACAAATAAGTAGTTTCCTCGTCCAATGGCCCATTTTTTAAGATATGTTAGTTTGTGTGTGAGATAACACGTCAGTATCTTGTCACCCAGCTGGTTTGACCAGATTTACCCAATAATGGCTTAATGATTATAGCCGGTCACGGAATGGTATGAACTACCACATTGTAGGTTCATGTTCATCGTCATATGCATACCATCTGCGACAACGACTGTCACAACCTGACTTCTATGGTCACATGATTTACAAACTTCGTAAGATCCCTGGTCATGATCATTTTCATACTATCTGTGTTAAACTTGTTAAAAGATTTATCAAAAGAGGTTATGACCCTATCCTTTTGCAACGCACTGCATGCTTGGTCATGATCATTTTAATACTATCTTTTTTAAACTTTTTAAAAGGTTTATCAAAGAAGGTTATGACCCTATCATTTTGCAACGCACTGCATGCTTGGTGGCCCACCCTGCTATCTTCACCGCGCGCACGTCGCTGAGTTGGCACTGATGACATTCAGTCTGCTGAAAATTTGAAGCCGGAGCTGAGGTCAAATTGTGGCGTACCATAACCACCAGAATCGAAGCCGAGGCCAAGAGCGATTAGCAGACTTACTGTCATTAGACCGAGAGTGAAAATGTCTCCTGCGTTCCATCACAGCACACATCATCTGATGACTACAGAACCTGGAAGTTAGAAGTCCGCGGGCCGGAGCCGGAGCTGAGTTATCACGGGACGCAGCATAATCCCGGTTATTGACTCGAAGGCCGAGGCCTACATTCGACAGAAGACCAACGGGGGACAGGACGTCGGGCGATGTGTGCCGCGCAGGGATCATACTGTGATGGGTGTGGCCCCAATCCAGTACCCCGACCATATACCAATAGCGGTTGTAGACAGCACGACCTAGCAGATGTAGGAGCCACACCAGCCAGACAACACTTAAACAGAATCGACATCATAGCAGCAGCACCAGATCAATCAACACACTCATCTAGAACAGTCCAGACTTTATTTTACCCATCTCGGTGAACAGTGAGGATCATTGAGTATGTTGGCGTAGGGACTATAAACCTTAGAACTACTACACACACACACAGCATGCTTGGTGGTGGACCCATTTACAGTTCGCCACTATGCTTTCCTCTTTGATTGTACGATGACCGGACAGGCTGTGGACCCTATGATGACGTCTATCTAAAGCCCTATAGGACGGTAGCGTCCGATGTTTGTCTACAATCTTGTCTTTTTGATAAGATGGTGTGGTAAAGTTGTATATAATGTAAAAAAATCATAAGTACTTATAGATATTGACGTTTATTGCAAATGTTATCAAGAACGTCGCCTGAATTTTTAATAGACCAAAATAAATTAATCCCAGAGTTTTCATAAGCTTTAGCACAATATTGTTTAACCTGATCTTTAACGGCTTACAAGTTTGGAGATATTTGTAGTGGTGCAAGAACTAGAATTGGAATACGAAATGAAAACCTAGGTCTAGGGGGGGGGGGGGGGGGGGGGGGAAGTAGGGAGGGGTTAGCCGTATAGAAGTTAATACGGGTATCTATGCTGTTAAAAGTCGTATGTTTCCAAGTAGAAAGGGAGTTAGGGTCAACATGTTCTCTACGACACCATTTAATACTAAAATCCTCAATGGATTGGGCGATCTGACCATGGCATGCATTAAAATCAATCACAGAAGGCAATCTATACTTCGAACCTTTAGAAAACAAATGCCGAATACGTATATCTATATAATATCAAAATTACCAGTTATGAAATGACCGAGCGAAGCATAGCAAAATTTAGATGTTCTACACTCGTATTCCTTAGGAGTGTTATTTTTATTATATCAAGGTCAGACACTATTTTGTTGTAGTTGAAAATCATATTTCTAATTGTTTTTTGTACTTATAACAAATTATAGGATTTTTGAATTTTTGAAATAGTTAGGAATAGACAACACGATTATTTCGAAAATTACTTGGTATATCAATAAAATCAATGCCCTTATTAAGATAAAGAATTTTTAGAAAATGTCTGAGGTGATCAGACTCCTTGTCAATTTGGGGTCGGAGAACATGTTGCGTATAGCTTTGAATTATGGAAACCATGTTATATAAACGATCTGTTCGTATGAAAATTGTGTCTGCTTCCTCGTCAATCAGCTGAAGTGAAGAAATGGATAGAGAGGTGTGTCAAGAAAGCATCGAGTGCTTTCCAGACTGTTTCAAAATAGTATGTAAATCAGCGACTGACATAGTAATTCGTGATTTCCGTGTGATGTTACCATTACGTCTACAACCATGATACCTAAATGTACGCTTCGAATGGAAATGTCAATATTAGGCTCTTTTGAAATATTTCCTTGTTGATAAATATTATCATTAAGGCCCAGTGGAAATGGTGTCTGCAAGTATTTCATCCACTTTAGTTCTGCTATATGCCTAACTTTCATTTTAAAGTCTTGGTTGCATTATTGTCATACATTTTATATTCAACAGGTTGAACAGTGACGTTATTAAAACTATGACCTGACTGACAAAAGTGTTGGTACAGGTAATTCTTTAAATTTTTGGGATTGGCTGCATTATATTTATGCCCACGGATGGAACGTTTAAGGAAAGACCTGTTTGTCCAACATATTGTATACCACAACGAGGTGCATTTCAAGACAAAACATAATGACGTGAGAAGTACGTTAATCAACATTTGAAGCTAGACATATATTGAATATTTTACCACTAACGGTTGATTTAATGGTGGACTTGCAAGATAAATAATTGCAACAAATGCACCTCTTAGCATTGCACTTACTTATAGAAGGAAACACTCTGAGTCTAGATTGAATTAAACGATGTCTGAATAGAGACGTTACGTGATATTTTCTCAAAACAGTTGATCCAAGAGGTGTTAAAGAAACTTTTGAGCCGTTATTAAAATTCCTAGTAAAATTATTGGAAGGAACGTGGAATGAGGTTGCCGAATGAGGATTTAAAGGTGTAAGACGTACAAATGGCTTAGATATAAGAAAAGTATAGTTATTATGTGGAATTTGTATAGATGACGCCAAGTGTAACCGAAGAGGAGAAAGACTTATTTCAAGGGTTTTCGTTTAAAGACTCATGTAAATTTAAATGTAATAACGTATCAAAGATCCGTTATTAATAATAGACGGACGGTTAATTGGGGTCCAAAACTCAACACTAGTGTCTTATTCAAGATCAGAAGTAAAAACTTAAGAAAAATCCTATTAAAATGTGCCAAAAATGTCGGTGAACACAAAACCTTCAAACATGGTATAACTAACAAATGTGTTTAAGGATGAAAATGGATCTATGAAAGTCACACAATCATTGTGGGATGTAAAAATAACAATATTGATTGGATGTACAGGGAGACTTTTTACGGTCGCCACATGGTACAAACAACACTATTGCGATAATAAAAATAGTATAAATGTCGAACAGGAAATGCAGCTAACTCTGCACGTTGCTTTTTCAGTTTGAATCTTTCTATAAAGAGAGCACTAGAAAACAAGTGTGGTTCCGCAAATGATATATGCACTGTGTTTGTAAAATAAATATTCAATGGTGCCTGTATTTTCTAAACTCAAACCTCGTTTTTTAGTTAATGTTTCATTGTCATTTATAAAAACATTGGGCATTGAGAGATTAACACATCTTGTCAAGACATTCAACCCACTACAATCATGACAATCCACAACACTTACTCACACTTACCCCAGGAGAAGAATTCTTTAAGCAGTTTGCTTTCGTTCTAATCCTTTAGCTTCTGCCAAGTCACTGAGTACCTTCTTTGTGGCTTTCTAGGCTATTGTTTTTTGTTAAGTGTGAGGTTTGGTGAATCCTAGAACCTGGTTCAAACCCTCAGCGGCCTTTTTTGCCACTGACCGTTCCAAGGCGGTAGCCCTATTGTCAACCCGTTTGTGTTTGTGATGTCTTATTTGGCCTTTTATTCATCTTTAAATTTACTCTTTGTATCTGTGTGTGTTTGTGGTTGACTGTCGTCCTTGGATGCTGCTTTTCGTGTTCGATGTTTATATCTATATTTAATATGATTGTACAATGTATATATGAAATGTTGTAAACCATTGAAAAAATGAAATACGTTTAAACCAACAATTACTCAGAATGTTGCAAAGCAAATAAAGAAGTTACCACATCACAAAAAGACGATATTTGATTATATTGAGATAAGGTTCGTGATATGTCAGGTTCAATTTAAAATTGTTATGTACAAATTGATAGCCATCGCCGTCTTTGTATTGTAATTAGTGTTGTTATCTTGAAGGACGCCAAGAATATTCGAAATAGTGGCCTTGTACTTTGGAAATAGTGGCCTTGTATTTGGAAATAGTGGCCTTGTACTTTGGAAATAGTGCCTTTGTACTTTGGAAATAGTGGCCTTGTATTTGGAAATAGTGGCCTTGTACTTTGGAAATAGTGCCCTTGTACTTTGGAAATAGTGCCATTGTACTTTGGAAATAGTGACCTTGTACTTTGGAAATAGTGGCCTTGTACTTTGGAAATAGTGGCCTTGTATTTGGAAATAGTGGCCTTGTACTTTGGAAATAGTGCCCTTGTACTTTGGAAATAGTGCCCTTGTACTTTGGAAATAGTGGCCTTGTACTTTGGAAATAGTGGCCTTGTACTTTGGAAATAGTGCTTTTGTACTTTGGAAATAGTGGCCTTGTATTTGGAAATAGTGGCCTTGTACTTTGGAAATAGTGCCCTTGTACTTTGGAAATAGTGCCATTGTACTTTGGAAATAGTGCCCTCGTACTTTAGAAAGTAGGGGATCATAGTGAGGAAGAACTGTTTTATATTTGAATGTATTTTGTTATATAAAGACTACAATGGTTTTGTCACGTGGTATCACAGATGCGAATTTGCTTCGCAATTTCATTGGCTATATATGCTAATGTTACACGGTAATTTTATTTGTTGGCTGGAAAGGGTCAAAGGTCGCTTCACCAATATGCAAGTCTACCGAGCATGTCGCCTCAGAAGACAAACAATGACTAGGGGCTAATAAAATCCAACTTAGAGGGGATTATAAAACTGCAGGGACTTAATTGATGGTAATTGAGGCAAGGGTCAATTATCTTCGTGTAAGTCAGTGTATATCGTTTTTAGCACCAGCCTGACTCAATTTTTGGGGGAAATGAAATCTCGGGAGTCTTTCTTTTTTGAAAATTCCACTTGCCCCGGACTAACATTTTGCAAAGAGGCACTTGCTCGCCGGCAAAAGCCGCTTGTCCCGGGCATCGGGCTATTGGATGTGTACAGCCCTGAATTTACATCTGAGTCGAAAATATTTATCTTTAAAATCGCTATGTTCAGAATATGCATTAGTTACCGATAGATATTATTTATGTTAACGATTGTATGTGAAATTAGTAAAGAGTTTGTCGGAAGTTATGATATCTATGTTAGATTCTCTTTGAATAAACTAGTCGTTGTGCCATCCAAATGTAGTGTAAACTTTTAAGCATGGTGTATACATGTACTATGTTGTATTTCTGGTAAGTGTCAGTTTCAGTTTGCTATATATTTGCTCTACTGACTTTGGAGTACCTTTTGCCTCATCGTGCTAGTTTACACTAGCGTATTGATGTATCTATATAAGATACGTACAATCAGTATGGTATAAGTACATTCTATACCAAAACACACATAACACCAGTACATTTAAAATACTATAATTATTTTTTGTTTCAGTTTACCAAGGTACAGCAAACCTTGGTTCCATTTGTACCAAAAGATTAGTATGACAGGAGAAAACACGATAAATATTGCAGTCTAGGTCTGATTGAAACTGTTCATGAACGGTAGTGGTAAATGCTAGCTACCTGTTCACGCCCTTTAGCCCCGGGTTGAGGAGAAATCACTATCTTTTGTATATAAATATCGGGCTCTGCGATCTCCAAAGATCGGAATGAATACAAGCTGTATATTGTGTGTGTATGTAGGTAATTGTAACCAAATTGACACATGTATACCAGGCAAGTTATGAAATTTCGCACAACAAATCATAGACTACCTACTGAAACAGGTAGATGACTTAGTAAACTGTTCAATGAAAGACTCTGTATGCTATGTGATGCTCAAGAAGTAGGAGATGAATACCGTTATCTGCTTGTTTGTAAACACTTTAAAGAAGAAAGAAAAACACATATACATTCATACTGTTTTAAACGGCCAAATATATTTAAATTCGAGGAAGTGATGAATACAAATAATGAACAAAAACTAAAGAAGTGAAATGTGTTGATAGATATTGTCTTGAATATATAAAAACCTAGCTATAAGTTGATTGTGTAGAAGTTGCAAATTATGCCATACCAGGAGTAAACTATAATATTATATTTTTGTCTCTAACAGTACAAATAGTTGTTATTTGGTAATTATTGATGTTAACTTGTATATGTCTATGATCAATGATTGAGTTTTATGTTACACTATTTTTTGGGGCGCTTGTTTCAGCCAAAGGTTTTGTTTTTTTTGGACTTTTCAGACAAAATACATCTCGTACCTAAATAAGTTGTGAAACAGTGAAACAGACATTTTTAGTGGTAAATAAAAATACCTTACCTTTCAAAATCGGTTAAGAAATAAAAATTTCATGCGCGAAAGCTGTTTTTGATGGGTCATTTTCAATGCAAAATTCTGCTGTATGAAACATTTGAAAAATGTTGTTTTTTTAGAGTTTTTATCAAAAAATGGTTTTAAATTGTTGGATATTAGTAAAATAAGACACCCTGAAAGTTTTATAGCAAAATATGAAGGATTACTGAAGTTATTTGAAATTTCTTAATTTTCTGCTGTCCCATCAGCAAGGAATTTACATAGGAAAAGTCGCATCAAAAAATCGTTTTGGCTGTAAAATATTTATTTCTCAACCGATTTCCACAAGTAAAGTAGTTATATTTACTACTACAAATGCCAGTTCTAATGACATATAACTGATGTATGTATTATTTAAATTGCTCAAGATACTCAGAAAAACCTTTGGCTGAAACAAGCGCCCCAAACAAAAGCTTTTCTCTCGTTGTCTGATATGTAAACTAATAACATACGATTTAAACGATAATAACAATGTCAAAATATACTTACCAACAAAGTAATTCAACTGTTACACTGTGACTTCTTCATTCTTCGAGGCTTCAGTCCAACTAAGCATATCTACTAGTGTCAATGACCTTTATTTAAATGAAATATGTTAAATTACCGATGCCAGTTTCATTTATCAGAAAACGTTCTGAATTAACCACTTATTTCGGTTATGAACAACCCAGCTACCGACCTGTGTAAGAAATTGAAAAGGTCACTCAGCGATGCATACTTTCTAAGTGCTGTTTCTGTGTACTCGACACATGACTACAATACTATAGCTAATTGAAACTTTCACACACGGGGCACAACGAATCTTCAAATGGATATTGAAAATATGTATTATTTAATTATATGTTATGTTTCATGTATTTCAAACGAATACTGTAAATATGTATGATATATTTGTATGTGTGCGTATGGTCAGTCAGTATGGTTAAAGATTATATTGACAATAGCATGTCCCTGATGTTTGACATCTCTTAACAAATAAACTATAAATCATAAAATGTCAAAATAAATCGAACTATTTCAAGGTATAAACATCATCTGACAGTTGTTCTCCCACTTTATAGCCACTATGTAACGGTGTTCATATTTAGTTAATATACAGCTAAGTGTTAATTTAGTTGGTAGTACTATTATTTATATATTTACCCTTTTTAGTCATAAATTTGAAAGTACTTGTCTAACTTTGTATTATCACAGACTGTCATGAATTATCTCTATCTTCTCTGTCGCTTACTCGCCATAATGATTATTAACTATGATGTATTTCTTTATATCCAGTACTGTTAACATACGTAAATCTTGGAATAAATATTTTTGAATTGAATTGAATTGGTGTCCAACACCGTTAATTACTTCACTCAAATAACTGTTTAAATAGCGGATATTACATGGGTGACTGTGTATTATCAGGGAGTACGTTACGTTATAACGTACTCCCTGGTATTATCGATTTTAATAAACGAGTTGGATAAAACGATAGGAAACGAGGCTCTGTCGAGTATCCTATCTTGTTATCCAACAAGTTTATTAAAGTCAATAATACACAGTCACGAATGTAAGATTCTATTTATCACATAACACACCTACGACGTGATAGTTTTATTTTAATGATGTCAATTTACCTTGTATAAGGCGACAATTTGTAAGGGAAATCATGACGTCGTGTTGTTTTCATTACGTCCAATACGTTACGCGGCTGTAACGCGTTCACCCTACACATAATGCGACACCTTAAACTGAATTTAACGTTTTTTATGAAGTAAGATTTCAAATAATGACCAATATGTAAGGTGTCTGAACGTATCGAATGATTTACCATGCAACCAAGTGGGATTGAATAATTTACTGTACACAAACACAGAGATTCGGTCCTCATTTGCATCTGTAATACACTAGTGTATTACGAGAAATAAGTCTTGGCTTTATTACACTCCCAGAAGCCATGTTATGTGATAATTAAATTACTAGACATCGGCGTACAGTTCACATGCCTTAAATTATGGCAAAATTTCAAATATGGTATGACTGGGAGTCTTCTCTTCCAACGATTAATATGACATAGGATACATATAAACATATATCAGGGGAAAAAATCACGCCGCGATTGCCCCCACATTACGTGGTCCGAGTATTAACTTTCATACCCCATCTCCAAGAAGCGAAAACGGGGTTGACTGGGGGTATGAAATAAAAAAAATCTTAATTTCGACTTAAACAGTTTGCATATTGTAAAATTAAAACATTTAATAGATAATTTTAACAGGTTATCGCATTTTTTCAGTAAAACAATGTTTTTAAACATGTTTTATGGTCGAAATATCCGTTATAAAAAATCCTGCTTGTATAAGCTTTCCCATCGCTTAATAGAATTAAGATGGGACCACATAATGTCCCCTCCCCGCTTTTTTTCTCAGAAAGATCTCCCTATAGCTTAATTATAGTGAAATTATCTTTATTAATAACGCATACACATAACGTAGACTGAACTATACTATATATACATTTGCCAGCAGATAATCATATTTTGTAGACCAAATGTAATAGGATACTATCATTAAATTTATTGATATTGTTAAATGCATCAAATATATCTGTTGAGTCGAAAAATGTAAATACACTACTCAACTTTTATAATCGGTCACCCAGGTTTTTTGAAAATAACACGAAGTAATAAACAGAGTCTGTCTCAGCTCGTTGGTTATTTAAACACCTCGATGGGCGTGGTCTCAGCGAGTTGGCTTATTTAAACACCGAGGTGGGCGTAGCCCATCGAGGTGTTTAAATAACCAACGAGCTGAGACAGACTCTATCTTTTTTGTAGCATGGTGTACTTAGTAACACTGTGACGTCATAGTGACCGTACTCTAAATTCCAATATCCAGTAGTTGTAGTACGGTGTAGCCACGCCCTTTTAGTTACCCTAAATTAAACGATTTATTGCTCTGCATTCATCAAAGGAAATGTCACCGACCATGCTACAACTACAGGATATTGAAATTTAGAATACGGTCGCTATGACGTCACAGTGTTACTACGTACCCCTTGTAGCATGGTCGGTGACATTTACTTTGATGAATGCAGAGCTTAATTTAGGGTAACTAAAGGAGCGTGGCTAAACCGTACTACAACTACCGGATATTGGAATTTAGAGTACGGTCACTATGACGTCACAGTGTTACTAAGTATACCATGCTACAAAAAAGAAAGAGTCTGTCTCAGCTCGTTTGTTATTTAAACACCTCGATGGGCTACGTCCATCTCGGTGTTTAAATAAGCCAACTCGCTGAGACCAGACTCTATCTATTACTTGTAGTACGGTGTAGCCACGCCCCTTTAGTTACCCTAAATTAAACGATTTAATGCTCTGCATTCTTCAAAGGAAATGTCACCGACCATGCTACAATAATAAAAACTGGGAATCACCGAAACGCAGTGTATACGTTAGGGATACAGCTTTAAAAATATGTATAACTAGTACATTGTATATATTTGTATATATAACATTGAATTGCTGTAAGGTGTGCAGAGTGGTGGTCATCCCCGATCCTCTGCTCACCACTAGACGGGGAGAATAAATAGGCTTTTATGTTTTCAAGCTGAAAAAAAATAATATAAGAATTAAATAAATAAATTGATCACCTTTAAAAACATAAGATACCTCTTATTAGTATACTATTGTTTCTCGTTTGACGTCACTTCTTTTTTTTTCTTTTTTTTTTATCTTATTCTTACCATTTTATTGATTAGAATGGAACTGTTTCTTAAGTAAAAAATGCAGGATACAGAAAGCGAAACCAAAGCCCAAACGCAACATTTGCGAAATCAGTTTGATCCAAAAATCTCCCTTCTCATTTTCTTACACGTTATCAAATGATTTATCAACTGTTACATTGTTTGGATATTATGTTCTTACTCGGTGGTCTCCAGTTATCATCCTATCATCTACTGTAAATTCTTGACAATCGTAACCGCTACACCACAACTCTTGTCCTATGTATACACAAAATGTCAAAAAGAAACAAAACATCTCATTTTCGTTAATTTCATTTGATTTAGGCCTAAATTTACATAGAAGTTGATAAGTTATTACATGTTTGTGGAAACTCTAATGATTTTAGCCGAGGCAGTATATATACTGATAAAAATAAGTTTAGCAAGTAAATTTCATGGCAAATTCATTTACGCATATTCTAGGCTATGCGTAGCAGAGGCCATTAACAATATAATTAACATAATTGACAGATATATGCAGGGCATTGTGCTTGAAACGATATCTGCGGAAAAAAATAACAAAAAGTTTTAATCTACCTGCTTTACAGATATTATAATTTCGTTCTTATTTCAATGTAAAGGGAGGTAATTTCATTTTTTTATAACTTTGATTCATTATTGCATTATAATGACAAGGTAAGTATCCATTGATTTTGCGGGGTTTTTAACTTGAAATCCAGAACTGTTATTTAATGACGTTTAACCATGTTCTTTATCGTACTGGTATTTTTAAATATTAAATACGCTGTTTTAATTAAATGTGAGATAACTCTGATACTTACATTGTATCACAACTAATTAGTGAAAGAGAAGATCACCCTATGTCATACAAGTTGTTTTTAATACTTCACATTATAAAATAGCATTCAATTCTTTAAGCTAAATGTACATACGGATTTGCTAAACTTATTTAATTCAGTAAGTTTTAAAAGCAGTTTGAGATCATAACTACACACTTTTAATTTCTTTCGAATGTTGTTACTTTTCTGTTGCAGATCTGTGTGATATACAGTATTAAATGCAAGCCACAGATATCGGTGATTGATCGGTTCTTTAAGAATCTACTGCAGTGAATATAGAGCCAGAGTGGTTTGGAAAACCGATATATAAAGTGAAATAGAACGTCAGTTGGACGATGTGCTTTATTTCCTACGAATATACCTCTTCCTTTGGATTTACACATTACTCGTGCTTATAATTATCAGGAATACATGTGGTAAATATTTTCCTAAAAGGAATTGCATTCCACTGAATAGTGTCTTGAAAAGGATTCATTTTAAGTATTTACAAGGATCTTCATATACTATACATCACATTGTTAATGTTCATCTAACTTCTCGGACCTTACTTTGGATTAGTACAGCTGAAATTCCATGCAGGAAAGGTAAGCTTGTATTGTATTATTGATGTTCAATCTCTACCCAGAGTGCACCCGTTCCTCATTTGACTCTGTCGGTTAGGTCACGTGATTATTCAAAAAGGTTATGACAATGTTTATAACATTAAAAAAGGCACAGCCTAAACGGGGATTTATCCAGCTTCGGTAATAAACTTAAAGTTCTCCGGCCATGTTTTGTTTCATGAACATGTTTATGTTTATTTAAATCGAAATCAAACACAACAATAGATATTTACAATTCACACATTGCAAAATCAGTGAAAAGCGAGAATAAGATTTTATTCGATGACGCAGAAAACTTCGAAAAGGTAACTTAATCCACAGGTAAATGTATTTATCAATTATCTGGCAATACTTGTGCAGCTATACAATTCAGATTTACCTCATTTCCCCGTGCAGTCACGCAGTGGTAAAAGTAGTATCTACGTCATGCAAATAATACTTAGTTTTACATACAACTTAGTAGCGGATTTAAATGTGTTTCTTTTCGGGACTATCAAGAAATGTTCATATAATGGTTAAAAGTTAAGATTGTTAATTGATAATACTACAAAAAGGGTGGCCATTCACCTTTAAGGATGTTGGCTTGGCAAGTTTTGACATTTTCAAATTTAAGAATTTTATTTTTTAAATCATAGTTATATTTGACAACAGAATTGTTTCATGTTTTACATTCTAATAGATATGGATATAATGTAGGATTTAAGATGGTAACATATCAAATTTTAAGCATTTTTTTCCTTCATATTTTTGCGTCATTTGTGATCATTTTTGTTGTCAACAAAATATATATGTGTAGCTCTGAGTAGAATTTATCGTTTTGATTTAAAAAATAAGTTGTTTTTTTGTTTTCCAATTGTGGGGTTGGCTTGGAGAGGACGCTGAGATTTGTATTGCATTGATATTTAAAGTTTCTTTGGTATCATTTAGATACAAAATTATCAAAAAAAGGTAGGTCATCACACATTTTTTTCACTAGACGACTTTGACGATGACATATATTTCTAACTCCAAAATGTCACTAAAAAGAGGAAAAATAGAGACACTGAACATTTTCACCATTTTTTCATAACATTACATTTATTGACAAAGATTAATTTTCAATTACCTATATATACACATCTTTGAAAACATACACAAACAAATTATAATCCTCATTCGTCTTTTTACTTTAAAAAGCAAACAAATTGTTATCCTCATTCGTCTTTAAACATATATGACCGAACCCCACCTTTTTCTTTACCAAGAAAAAGAAATTCAAGATAAAAAAAATATATGTTAAAATGCTCAACTTTTGTTAAAACTTGTATATGACAATTTCTATAAATTACACATATATAGGAGTAACATGTAGTTTGACATTTTCGCTGTAAAAATACTGTACACACAATTTTGCTGACATGGAGATCGAATATAAAGTATCTACTTTTATATATCTATTTCCTTAAAATATCAAACTGCATGTATAATTGAGTTTATTGCACTCATCTTCGTTTTTACGTAAAAAAGGACAGAGATTGACATGCACGTGTTCTGTGATGAAAATTGAAATAATAAAAGTTCCTGATTTCAGATAAGTTCGGAATCAATCGAGATGTTGCGAAGGTGCATGAACGTAGGTAATCGGATGCAATTGTCAGATTATTAACGATGTCGCAACATACAAAGTGAACTAAGTAATGCCTATTAACAGTGTTAACATTGATAACAGACAAAAGGAAAAGCCCAAGGTTTTATGGTTTTAGTTTTCTTTTTTTTAAACTTTATTGCGTACGAAACAACAATTCTAATACACCCATACCAAAGTTTAATTTGTAATTATCTCCAATAAGTATATGCGCATGACCTGGGAAAGATTGGTTGACGTCGTACAATGATGCATTAGATAGAATTTCTACTTTAGTACTTTGAATTATTGCAGCTTTCGATGTTCCTAATTCTAAAATATGGCAACTAAAATTATTTCGGCATCATATTTTACTAGCACCACAAACATCACCACAAATGCTTTTGCAAAAGACGTTTTTGAAATATTTAATGTTAACGCTAGTGATGTACCGATTAATCGATTGTTTTAAACCCGTCATCGGTTTGTTAGGCATCCGATTATGATGATCGATTATGAAAGCCTATAATCGATCATCGGTTAAATGTAAACCCAGACAAGGGACATACCCGAAGAGGCCCGAAGTGGAATTACCATGCCTATCAGCGGAAGTAGCTACTGGTTTCCCGTTCCGTAAGCTTCACTCTCATATACTTGGCCGAAATCGGAAACCAAAGGGATAATATTTTTCAAACTCATAGTTAGTGGACAAAAGATGATACCGTTAAGAGGATTTTCATCATAGGATAAATTCCCTAATAAAACCTTTTGCATGTTCTGCAAAGATAAAATATAGACCTATATTAAATAATTTCATACTTTTTATTTCTATCAGTTAATTTTTTTTAGTAATGTTCTGCTATCGAGCTTCGGTTTGAAATGTTTACATATGCGTTTCGATTGAGGAGACCTAAGTACGTATTATTTTTGCAGTAAAATAGTCCCGATTAAAATTAAATTGTTTTCATGCATTATTTCAAATCTTACGACATCTAATTTGCAGATATTCTGAAAAATTATATTTACACAAGAAATAAATAAGTTTCCGGCAAACGTATTCCAATTTAACAGGTTTTACCAAAATCTTGTAATTTAGTAGTTAGCAGAGATATATGTGAGTGAAAGGAACGATAACTCTGCGTGGAGATGGACTGCTGCGTAACTATGTAGTGCAATATTGTATCAGCATTCAATAGTTTTTGTATAATTAGCAAGATTTTGTTTTCATTTAGCCAAGAGGAAGAAGGCTGGAATGTGTTGAGAATATTAAAGAAGGATAAATGAGCATTCTAATTGGCTCCTGTTTTGTGGCTCCTACTTTACTTACCAATAGTAAGTTGTAAAGGAAATATAAAAGATGGAACATAATTAAATGTTGGTGTTGTTATCCTAGCAATTTATCTGCTAAATATTTGTATTAAAGGATAATATTTCCTGGCAGTTCAATGTGTTAGTCTATGAATGTCAGGCTAGGGTTAAGGCACACGTATCTTGTAATATGATGGAGATACCTGCATGCGTTAAAGGTGTTGTTATTACATAACAACTTAACAGTACGTTATCTCCGAGCTAGGGTATTATGTCATTCTATCCTAATTAACTAGTTCATGCTCGAATGACATTACATTATCAAATCCTATTTATATATATTTATACATTGGATATATCTTAAGAGGGTTCGAATTCAGGCATCTTAAATTGTATTAATGTGAGGAAATAAATGACCAGTATTATATTGAAAGTGACAGGCAATGTGTTAGAATGTTTGGGAAAATGAGAACTAAAAAAAAAAGGTTTTACGTCCCGTAACACATTTTATGAGAATATACTGGGCTATACAGGTGGGATAGCAACCTCAGACAGAGATGAGAAGAAGGATGAACAGACAGAGATGAAAAGAAGGATGAACAGACAGAGATGAGAAGAAGGATACACTTTCTCATCAGACAGACATGGCTGCGCTGGCAAATTGAAAATATTAGGCAGGCAGTTAATGGTTCCATTGCGAGTTTAGAACTGCAAGACGTATTTTAGAGGAAATTTGTTACGTGTAAAGTCATTACGTGGTCCGAGTATTAACTTTCATACCCTATCCAACCCCTTCTCCAAGAAGGTAAAACGGGGTCGGCTGGGTGTTTGAAATAAAACATTAATTTCGCTTAAAATGTTTGCAATATTGTAAAATTAAAGCATGTAAAGGGTAATGTTAAACAGGTTATCGCATTTTTTTCAGTAAAAAATGTTTTAAACGTGTTTTATTGTCGAAATATCCGTTATAAAATCCTGCCAATATAAGCTTTCCTATCGTTTAACGGAATTAAGGCGGGACCACGTAATGGTTGATATTTGTACGTTTAGAAACCTTTATTCAGCTGCCGAAGGCCGCTGACTCTTATATGGCTTTATAATATGTCTATGGTTAACAGACTGTGAATTATGTAGCCGACAATAAGAATGCATTACAACTTTAATTCCTAGGGAACGCGTCTAAAAAACTTGAACGGTATAAACACATATTTGTCAATGTTCAAAGTTTGCCGTTTTATTGCCTCAAATGACGTTTTCGTAGAGCAGTCTACTAAAGTGTAGAATGCGGCAATATTTCCGGGATCTTCACGTCCGGGATTTTTTACGGAGCATAATGAAACTGAATGAAACGCAAGTATTGGAATGGAATAAGTGCAAATCTGTATTTTAATGGAGTAATACCTTTTTATGGAATAAAACCCATTTATAATGCGGTATTCTCGTAAATACCGCCGTGTTATACACTAGTCGATGTGTTTATTCGCTGCCTATATGGATTTCATAATTGCACATGTAATGGTAAGGTAGCAATGAACAGTTTCTTTGAGTTTTTCGCTTTGATAAAGCACACATGGTAGCGGTGAGACGTCTGTTGTAATGCACACGCTAACGCACACGCATCCCTTACATGTGAACACCTGTATTTCTGTGCTGATGTGTACTTCTAGCTCGTCGTGCTCCAAAGTTGAATTGTAATCTGTATGTAAGGTAAATCAAGGAATTTGAACAGAGAGAAGCGAGGTCGCCCACCTTGATTCAAAAGGTTTAGTAGGAACAACTGACGGTAAAACTCGGGAAGAATGTGTCTGGTACGGGAAAAAAACGCTCGTGGCGTGTTTACGTCAACATTATTTTTTTCAATATTGTTTTAACACCCGTGACTTGATATGTTATTATGTTAAATTCGTTTCCAGTCCCTACCCAGATATATGCTATTTCCTCTCGGCAGCTATGTTACGCTTGCGTAAAACTTCGCTTGTTTAAATATGCCCAAGCTATAAATTCTCTTATGATATTAGCTTTGAACGTTCAATGCAAGACTTGTAATGTTATGGTAGTCGCATGAATCCACCGATTGCGTGATTATGTAAAAACAGTACGCAATGGCAGTAAAAGTCTCTTATTTTGCATCTTAACCGACTATCAAATGTCAACGTTTAAGGCGATTATATGTTTTAAGGTAATTAATCGGGAACTCCTGTTCCTTGTTAGTTGCTAAGTGGCATTGCAAGTGTGTCTGGAAATGGTTAAACGAATTAGGTAAGCTATTATAGGTATAGTTTAACATGAACTTCTTGAACGTTAGTTTGAGTTACAGTTTATAATATGGTTTGTAATGAACTACATGACTGTATCATAGTACAGACGTACGGATGAGTGGTAGTAAACTTGCACAGTGTTCCGATGTTCGAGCTCAGATGTATTGACGTGTAAACTATTATTTAATACTAAGGACATACTCGCTACGTTGAACTCCTTCTAAGTCGGCTCTTTCAGACATTAGCAATGTTTTCTAATACATTTACATGTAATACGAAGAGGTATTTTAAAACTTACACATGGTTTGTTTTATTTAGTGTTGTATATTTTCGGCCACATGTTATCTTCTGAGAAATGAATGTTGGGTTTTGAATTTCTTGTATTCGTCTTAATAAGAGCATCGTGCGAATGTCATGCCTTTGTTCGAAGCAGAAATTGATAGAACATACAACTTAAAAGTCGAAAACGTTTCTAGCCAAAGTTACTTCCCTTGATAAAAAAATCCTCCATTTATATTTTAAATCGCAGCAGATGTGAGCTGTTTTCCCATTGTTTTTCAGGTAATTATATTATTAAAAACGATTTGCATTATAAAAAATACACGTTTAGTAATTAAGAATTTCAGATGTATTTTTGCTCGTGTCGAAAAGAGTTAAATACTCGCCAGAGTTTGGCATTTATCACTTATCTTACACTTCTTTTCTTACACTTCTTATCACCAGGGCTTTATATCCCAGTTATCACTAAAGGGTGATGAAATTCTTTAGTTACTAACCATGTTATTTTCACCTATTGATAAAAAATAAGTTTAGCAAGTAAATTGCATGACAAGTTCATTTGCGCATATTCTAGGCTATGTGTGGCAGAGGTCATTGACAATATAATTAATATAATTAGCGGATATATGCAGAGCATTGTGTTTGAAACGATATCTGCGAAAAAAATAACAAAATGTTTTAATCTACCTGTTTTACAGATATTATAATTTAGTTATTATTTCAGTGTAAAGGAAGGTAATTTCTATTTTTTTAAACTTTGGTTCGTTATTGCATTATAATGACAAGGTTAGTATTCATTGATTTTGCGTTTTTTAGCTCTACTGGCCAAAAGCCAGGAGGGCTTATGCGATCACTTTTCTTCCGTCGTCCGTCTGTCTGTCTGTCTGTCTGTTAGCAATTTTATAAAATCGACATATCTTCTGAAACCACTTGAAGGATTTTGATGAAATTTCATCACAATTTTACTTGGGAGGGTCTCTCTCAGATTTATGTTTTTCGCGGCCGCCAGTCATCCAAGATCGCCGCCATGGCTAAAACTAGGTCAAATTTAAGGAAATTTCAAACGACATCTCCTCCGAAACCACTTATTCCATTCTACTGAAATATCATATAAATGTTCTTTGAGTTGGCCTCTATCAAGTTTATGTTTTTTGTTATCGTCAAATAATAAAAATGGCCGCCACGGCGACTCAAAGTTTACATAGAGTTATATAGGAAAAAGTTAAAAATTACATCTTCTCTGAAACCGCCCGAAAGATTTTGATGAAACTTAGGCACAATGATATTTGGGATAGTCTCTCTCAGACTTGTGTTTTTCGCGGCCGCCAGTCATCCAAAATGGCCACCATGGCTAAAACTAGGTCAAATTTAAGGAAATTTCAAACGACATCTCCTCCGAAACCACTGATTCCATTCTACTGAAATATCATATACTTGTTCCTTTGGTTGGTCTCTATCAAGTTTGTGTTTTTCGTTATCGTCAAATAATAAAAATGGCCGCCACGGCGACCCAAAATTTACATAGAGTTACATAGGAAAAGGTTAAAAATTACATCTTCTCTGAAACCTCCTGAAAGATTTTGATGAAACTTAAGCATAATGATATTTGGGATAGTTCCTCTCAGATTTGTGTTTTTCACGGCCGCCAGTCATCCAAGATGGCCGCCATAGCTAAAACTAGGTCAAATTTAAGTAAATGTCAAACGACATCTCCTCCGAAACCACTTATTCCATTCTTATGAAATATCATATATATGTTCCTTGGGTTAGCCTCTATCAAGTTTGTGTTTTTCGTTATCGTCAAATAATCAAAATGGCTACCACGGCGACTCAAAGTTTACATAGAGTTATATAGGAAAAGGTTAAAAATTACATCTTCTCTGAAACCGCCTGAAAGATTTTGATGAAACTTAAGCACAGTGATATTTGGGATAGTCTCTCTCAGACTTGTGTTTTTCGCGGCCGCCAGTTATCCAAGATGGCCGCCATGGCTAAAACAAGGTCAAATTTAAGGAAATTTCTAACGACATCTCCGAAACCACTGATTCCATTCTACTGAAATATCGTATACATGTTCCTTGGGTTGGCCTCTATTAAGTTTGTGTTTTTTGTTATCGTCGAATAATCAAAATGGCCGCCACGGCGACCCAAAATTTACATAGAGTTATATAGGAAAACGTTAAAAATGACAACTTCTCTGAAACCGCTTGAAGGATTTTGATGAAACTTAATCACAATGATATCTGATCTGGGATAGTTCCTCTCAGATTTATGTTTTTTGCGGCCGCCATTCGTCCAAGATGGCCACCATGGCTAAAACTAGGTCAAATTTAAGGAAATTTCAAACGACATCTCCTCCGAAACCACTTATTCCATTCTTGTGAAATATCATATACATGTTCCTTGGGTTGGCCTCTATCAAGTTTGTGTTTATCGTTATCGTCGAATAATCAAAATGGCCACCACGGCGACCCAAAATTTACATAGAGTTATATAGTAAAAGGTTGAAAATGACATTTTCTCTGAAACCACTTGAAGGATTTTGATGAAACTTAATCATCATGATATTTGGGATAGTCCCTCTCAGATTTATGTTTTTTTCGCAGCCGTCAGTCATCCAGAAAGGCCACCATGGCTAAAATTAGGTCAAATTTAAAGAGATTTCAAACGACATCTCCTCCGAAACCACTTAATCCATTTTAGTGAAATATCATATTGTTTCTTGGGTTGGCCTCTATCAAATTTGTGTTTTTAGTTATTGTCGAATAATCAAAAATTGTCCAAGATGGCCACCATGGCTAAAACTAAGTCAAATTTAAGGAAATTTCAAACGACATCTCCTTCGAAACCACTTAATCCATTCCAGAGAAATATCATATACATGTTCCTTGGGTTGGCTTCTATCAAATTTGTGTTTTTCGTTATCATCGAATAATCAAAATGGTTGCTATGGTGACCCAAGTTTTACATAGAGTTATATAGTAAAAGGTTAAATATGAAATCTTCTCTGAAACCTGTTGAAACTTTATCACAATGGTTGGCGTCTATTAAGATTGTGTTGTTTTTTACTTGCAATAATCAAAATGGCCGCCGTGGCGACCGAAAGTGTATATAGGGAAAGGCTAAATATGACATCTTTACACAGTAGAGCGTCTACAGGCCCTCTTGGGCCTCTTGTTATAACTTGAAACACAGAACTGTTATTTAGTGACGTTTAACCATCATGTTCTTTATCATATTGGTGTTTTTAAATATGAAATATTCTGTTTTAACTAAATGGGAGATAACTCTGATACTTACATTGACTCACGACTAATTAGTGAAAGAGAAGATCACCTTATGTCATGCAAAATGTTTTATAATACTTCACATTATAAAATTGCATTCAATTTATTGAATCTAAATGTACATACGGACTTGCTAAACTTATTGTTTTCAGTATATATTTAAATGCGGCAGACTCATTGAAGCTATCTGGAAATGTTCAACACACTCCAGTGATACATGACGATCTAACTGAGGGGCTGACACGCAAGTTGTTCGCGCCATGTGTGTCGTTGCTTATACTGTATTGACTTCACTTAACACTTCTGTCATTTATTTCCAATTTGCATGACGTTAAGATACGCCGTCCTTTAAGTATTCGCTAGTAAAGCTATGACCCACGAACATATATTGATTTCTGTAGAAAACTGCATTCTAGCTGATGGACGAGACATTCGTCATATCTTTATATTTAAAAGCTCATTGAAGAGTTATTCTAAAACTATATTAAAATAAAAAACACGCTAAAGGATTTTGGCTGAGCAAGTTTTGACATTTTCAAGTTTAAGAATTTTATTTTTTAAATCATAGCTTTATTTTACAACAGGATTGTTTCATTTTTTTTCATTCCAGTAGATATGGATATAATGTAGGATTTAAGATGGTAACATATCAAATTTTAAGCAAAAGAATATTTTTCATATTAATCCGTCATTTATGACCATTTTTTGTTATCAAGAAAATAGGGGGTATTGGTAGCTCTGAGTAGATTTCATCCTTCTACTTTAGAAAAAATAAGAATTTTGTTTTCAAATAGTGGAATACATATATAAAAGTAGAAACTGAGCTAATTTTATATTCGATCTCTATGTCAGAATTGTTTGTACAGTATTTTACAGTGAAAATGTCAAAATACCTCCAAAATGTGTGTAATTTAAATATTTTTTAATAAAATTCATTAGAAGCCTGATGACCTATAAATTGTTTACTTGTTTCGAAAGATATGTCCTAGGACCTTGTCATATGCAAGTTTTTAAAAAAGTTGAGCATTAGAACATATTTTTTTATCTTGAATTATCCTTTGAGTCAAATAAAATTCTTTAAAAAGTGGGTGGGGTATTTTTGCTTTTTAAACTAAAAAGATAAATAAGGATTACAATTGTTTGTGTATGTTTTGAAATACATGTTTTTATGTAATTGAACATTATTTACGAATTTGTTTTTTCAAAATTTTCATTGACTCTGTTTTACCTCTTTTCAGTAAAATTTTGGAGTTAGAAATATGTGTCTTCTTCTAAGACGTACAGTGCAAAAACAAATGTGATGACCTACCCGTTTTTTGATAATTTTGTATCTAAATGATACCAAATAAGCTTTAAATGTCTTCTTTTTTTTTTTTAAACTCAGCACTGCGTCCTTTCTCAGCTAACCTCCTTTACCACAGACCGAGAGGGAGAGACATAACCGAGGGCCAGTCATTTTGATATCTAACATAGTTTATTAAAATACTCATCGCTGATTGGTTATTGAGGTGTTTTTGGAAAAAATCCTATCAATACCTCTGACGTCACGTCCTTCAATCGTTAGGACGTCATTTTAAACGATGTTCAACGTCAGAAGACATCCAAAACAACGTTTACGTTATTTTAAAGCAAGTTACGTTCAAAACAACATAATCATGGAAGTTGTTAAAGGGTCCTCCAAATTGAAATAACTTTCCTTTGTATTACAAAGATAATGATTAGCAGTTTCTAAAAATACTTCGGTCAAAATCGTAAACCTATTCGTTCATCGGTAAATCACGAATCCATACGGCACATTTGCCCCTAATACACACCTGTCACGGAAACGTAACTGAGGTTTCACGGAAACAGCCGAATGGAAAAACCCCGTTGACGTCACGCATAACCTATGGTTCGCTAGAAACCAAAATGGCGGACACAAACCAAGTAAACAATGCGAGCGAAGTGGACAATCAACATTTTGTGTACCACATCCACTTTGATTCTGAGCGTATAAAGTATAAATGAAAACAATAAACGAATAATACAATTAAACTCATGATATTAGATTTGTCAATGTCTTCATCCTGTGACTGTGTCTCCGTCTGTGGGTCTGCAAATCGGAGAATCAATGAATTGCGTCAGGTTTCAGCATTGGTTTTCAGTTTTGATACCTACTGTATTTACTCAATGAGTCCGGACACTCATTAATTCCGGACACCTAATTAATTGAAGAAAATAAAAAAACTAGTGCTCGGACATATATGGGCTGATAATGTCATATAAAACCCTGGACATATTAAGAAATCAATCTTATTTCAATAGTTTTGATGCTTTTATAAATTCGGACATCGGGAAAAGATGAATTATTCGCCGAAAATGACAGGTTAAAATTACGATCAACGACTTCTAATTGCTAATAGCATCTCGATAATTACCAACAGAGGCAGCAGAATATACTTCAATGAATTTAATTGTAACTTGTTTGATGCAATTAAATAAAAAGTTTTTGATCGTGATTTTTTACTGTTATTAACGAGCCATTTTGAAACAATTACATTATTACTAACCCATGCTATAATTTTGTGTAATCTGTCTGGCGCGTGTTGAAACAATTGTCTAAACCAGGTAAAACCATTCCAATGTAGGTGTTACGGGTTGTTTTGTGTTGTCGCTGTCGTAGCTAGTGGGCCATTCCATTATCTGGCATTACCAGCAAAAAAATACGGTCTCGCTCACGGCACAGGTAAAGTGCTGTGCGATTTGTTGTCTGTTTGTACAGACACATGAACTATTTTTTATTTCATACTATAAGCATGGCATGCGATTTGAGGAATAACATGATGGTGCAATTAAGTGGATAAAGAACACGACTATTTTATAATTTTAGTTTATTTTCTGCAATACCTTGTATGTTTTTATTTTGTAATAAAATAATCAACATGTTTTAAAATTGCATTGTCTCATTATTCAATAAAGGTCATTGCTACATTTCAAACAAAATTTAATATAATAAACTAGATGTCATAATTGTTCATTAGTTCATTGTTTACACTTTTTTTATTAGTTCACTGTTGTGGATTGAATCGCATGTAGCCCAGTATACTATACACAGTCCGCATTAGCCAGCATATAACTACACTTGTGACTAGAACGGGACAGTTCCACAGATCAAACAGTGTACCGCTCACTCACCGCAAAATTCAAAGGAATAGCCCACTCTACCCGCGTGTAAAGTGTGTCTCGGTGTACTGATTTCACAGGTTTTACAGTTTGCCCACGTTGAGTACCGTAATTTTAGACAGTTTATAGAATAGCCGCATAATTACCAATAAGTGATCATTAATGGATGAATTTTCGTAATTACCGTAAACAACAAAGGTGAGATTGCCCCGAACATCACAGTTAAAAATACTTACCGTAGAATGTTAATTTACCGTTCCCTCTCAAAATATTCGGACACTGGCAAATATGAATTAATTTTGGAAAGTTATATTTCCGGACACCAAAAAAAATAATTATGTTATCCCGTCTGAACTGATAGAGTAAATGTAATCTCTTTTTCGTTTCATAAGAGTCATCAAAATCTTTCTCAGTAAAATGGTCCGAACATACGCGAGAGTGCTCTGAAAAATTCCATTTCACACCGTTTTCCAAAACAAGTTCAATCCACTTAGTTCAATGACGGCAACATGGAAATGTGTGTAGACTTACACTGCCTTCCTGTTTACTTTTTCTACAAAAGCTTAATGAGCACCTTTTCACCATGATGAAGACACGAACACATCAATAATATTCCAGGGTTTAAAACACTTAGGCTATATGAGAAAAATGGACATCCAACAAGAGTAACGGTTTGTTTACACATAGATACGCGCCATAATTGATTATGTAAATTAGGTAGTTTGTACGGAAGATGTGATTGGTCGTCCCTTATGACGTCATTTTCCGAAGATCGATCGCGCACCAGTTTTTTTTTGTGTACAGGAAAACTTCATACCTGTAAAACTTGCATTTATCAACGGTTTTTGAGAAAACGGACGATGACATTGACATTCTTTTATAATAAGCTTTCATTTAAAATCACTTTATTTTTCAATTTGGAGGACCCTTTAAAAACAAGATAAACCTGTATATTTTCTTCGTCTGGTGCTGAGAGATGGACATACAATGTAAGTTGTGAGAATTTGTTTTTGTTATGTCCAATCTCTCAAAAATGTGTGAATTAAATACATCAAAATTCATGTCAGATAAGAAATCAAATTATGTCCAGCGGGTTTATATTGTGCGAGATCAAACCCTGGTGGTTGGGACATGAAAACAACGAAACCGCGGGTCTTTGGCCCTTGGTATCGATCATCTTTAAGTCCCGCCCACCAGGCATTGATCTGGGACAATATAAACCCGCTGGAAATATATCATGTCTTACGTTAGATACAAACATCAAATTTGATAACAGCTGTAACAATATTTATCATTTGACATGGTATACACTTGTTTTCTTGAGAATTGATCGAAAGCAAAATATATTCCGGCAATACAATATAAATGCTCTACTCTCAGCTTGAAATATAATTTCCAGGCAGCTGCAAGTGTTTTAAATGATTAAATTGTGATGATAGAACGCATTATTTCAGAAACACTTAACATATCTGATAGTGTTGTTTTTTGTCAACATAAATATGATGTCTAAATATTCGCGTCATGACACCTGAAACTACTGGATTTTGATGAGAACTTAAATAAGAAAAATGTGCAAGTTATATAATAGATAGAGTCTGATCTCGGCGAATTGGCTGATTTAAACACCGAGATGGGCGTAGCCCACCGAGGTGTTTAAATAACCAACGAGCTGAGACAGACTCTATCTGTTTTTGTAGCATGGTGTACTTTGTAACACTGTGACGTCAGAGTGACGTCTGTACTCTAAATTCCTCTATCTGGTAGTTGTAGTACGGTATAGCCGCGCCCCTTTAGTTACCTTAAATTTAACGAGTTAAAGCTTTGCATTCATCAAAGGAAATGTCAATGACCATGCTACACATAAAATATTGTGATACACATTCTCAATTCTATAGATCCACAAGAGTTGGTATTTTGCACATAAATTCAATGGTTTGCGACCATTTTTTATAAAATCGTTGCTTTATAATTCAATATTGTTTAATAAGTTCGGTGGAATTATACGTTTTCGTCCGTGGCATCAATATGAT
Source organism: Cyrtodaria siliqua (assembly GCA_037043455.1). NCBI lineage: Eukaryota > Metazoa > Mollusca > Bivalvia > Adapedonta > Hiatellidae > Cyrtodaria > Cyrtodaria siliqua. The sequence continues at coordinate 228,626 of JAWPHD010002497.1, read as the reverse complement.
TGGTGGAATTATTTTAACGTTTTACTCAGAGGCATCAATATGGTTTATTTCGTCGGCAGTTAAAGTGTTCAGCAATGTATTTTCTTGCACACCGGATAAGGTTATCCGCGTTTTACATGGATGATGGAAAGCCTGATCTTGCACATGGGGGAAGATAAAAGTCGCGCGCTGAATTCAACACTGACAGTTTCATGACGTCATTGTGTCAATAAACATGCCAAACGTTAACAGTTTGCCACGTCAAGGCGCATAATGGAAATAATATGCAAGAACAAATATCAGTCCTGAGTCTCCGATACATATAGAGAAATTCCAACCCTCGGTATAAATGAGCAGAGCCTCGGTTCCGATAAAAACAATTATACCTCGTGTTGGAATTCCCAATCTTCACCGAATACCCATGAAAGATTTGTATATTACTTACCACTGAAATTCAGCTCTACCCTGTATATATAATGTGTTTTTTTAAACAAGTTTCTTTCATAGAAATAACGATTGTGTCTGCAATATGGACGTAATTATTACTCGTCTATATTCTCTATCTCAACAAAAGGATAGGTAGTTCCAGATTATTGTTAGTGTCACAATACTCTCCTTGGATTTTAGCCCACCTTAGACGTACTGTATTGAACCTGTGTTGCCATATCAATATTCCTTCTCATATTATATTCACGTGAATAGTGCTGAATTACTCCCATATAATATATGGTTCACGTTGTTAATGCCTAAAGCATGCATTTGGTTGACAATTTCACTTGACCAAAGCCCATCCATTGTTATCTGTTTTTAAAGAAGGCTGAACAAAAGCGATTTAAACGTGTGCATTAAATGAGTGCATATCTGGCCAACTGCAATATATAGAGAATAATAAATGGGTATTTTCATATCACACCCTATATCAGGCCTGATATGGGCCGAGGGCGTGATATGAAAATACACCTGTTTTATTCTATTTATCATATACTTCAGCTTTGTCGAAATGTCAACTTCAGCTCACTCACTACACTGTTTTCCAGGGAGAAACAAAAAGAAGTTTTTATCAATACATCTAGTCCATTCGGATGTGCTCATGTCTGTCGCGTAAGTGGTACACAGCATTTATTTTTGTCCGAAACCTTATTGAAAATGAATTCCATTGAATTTGAAATTTTCTAATCAAGGTGAATTGTCATAAGTGGTTATTTCATCCACGGATAAAGCTTCTGTAGCCAATAATCTGCCGCGAAAACAGGGTGGAAGTAACTAATAAAACGTAGACCACAAACCATACCCGTGACAAATAGTATACAGTCGTAACTAATCGGTTATTTCCGTATCACTCCGGTAAAAGGATCGAGATGAACATTCGGTTATTTCCGTAATAAGACATTTGTTCACCCTATATTTCACGCGTGTGATAAAGCTTTATTCCCGGCAACGAAATCCTGATTGATATGACTAGCTAGGTCTATGTCGTATCGTATATTCAAAAACAACATATTTGTAGGGAAGTATATGATAAATTGGCATACACACTTTCTCAATTCGCTATAATAAGGACACGCTAGCAGAAAATGACATTCATCTTCAATATCGTTCATGATAAAAACATTCATATAGCTCCCTTCCTCGAGAGCTAATTTGTGAGCAGAACATCTAAACCTTGTTAAAGACACTCTGTGCCTATTTTTGTTACACTGTCAACACGTTTTTCAAACGACGAAAATTCACAGTTAATACTATTATTTGTAGACAATTTTGGAGATTCTTGAAAACCAATTTTGCAAATATTGATCCGATAGGCGTTCAGCAACTCATTGTATTTGTATATTAGTGATATCTGAGTTTTTCCACAACTATTTACAACATTTATTATATAATATATTCCTTACTGGATATGCCTAAAAGTTAACATTGTTGATGTTCTGTTGTATTTGGCCAAGTAAAACGAAATATAAAAAAATCGGACAGGGAAAGTAGCATTCAAAGAGGACAGTCAACCACAAAACACAGAAACAAATACGCAAACAGACAAACAAGAAGGCAAACATATTAATAAATGCAAACGACATCACAAACACAAAAGGGTTAACAATAGGGCTACCGCTTTGAAACGGTCAGTGGCAAAGTAGGCCACTGAGGGTTTAAACATGTTCTAGGGTGCACCAAACCTCACACTTACCCTACTGTCATCCCATTAAAACAGGACAGTGTAAATAAAGAAATCCCCGCCATGATCTTAATCTCTAACCAACAAGGCAGCATCAATAGGCAAAATAAGTAAAACACAAATATGCTCGTCGTAAATATAATACAAAAAACAATATTCTAGAAAGCCACAATGAAGGTACTCAATGACTTGGCAGAAGCCAGAGCAACAAGAGAATAAACAATTAAGGGCACGACAAGAAAGATCATAGACAAACATCAAACGCCACACACATTTTATATAATTTATGAGTGAATTTGGAGATTTAATAATTTTATACTGTTTGTATAATGTTACTCTTCCGAGTTCGCCGTATACAGTTGCATCGGTAGACTAGTGCCTAATCGTAACTATTCAAGAATGCGTCAAGGACGTCAGGGGACCAGTCTATTGCATTGGTAGTTTGAAATCTTACTTTGAGGATTTGTTGTAAGAATTTAATTAGTCTCGGCCAGCTAGACCGTATCATGCATATGTCTTACTTGCAGATATCGGTCTGGGCAGATTAGGCCAATTAAAGCGCCCACTAGCGATTAGCACAATTTATTCACGCGTTTTTTTTCACGCTCATAAAGCCGACGTTATCGTTACGTCATGTTGTAAAAGCAAGTACAACGTCAATGGTTGATGCAGCAGTTAAACTGTTTAACGTCACTTGCTGCTTCTCATAAGTTAAAAATAAGAAAATATTATTAAATTAACTTAAAAATATGTTTTTTGAAAGTCTCGTTGAATCTCTAAAAATCTCACCAAAATCGCCCAGAACGAGAGGGCGATTTTAAACGTCCTATTTTCCCCAGGCCCTGGTTCTGGATCCGTGTAGCATAGTGTAACGAAGAAATCAGAAGCGGGCTAGGTGACCGAGGCTAGAATGTAATATGTACTTTATCCGCTTATTCTTTATCCGGTGCCTTGCACACTTGCAAATCTATGAACACTAAGTTTACACTGACTTGTTTGCGTCAATTTACATGCGTGTTTGTCTTCTTCCCTCGAATATCGCGAATATGTATGATAGGTGAACATTAATTACTTTACGGTAATGAGAAACATTGTCTTATAAAACCACAGCAACCAAACGCAAAACATAATGTAATGGTTAAATGCATGCATAACATGTTGCCGGAACATACTATATGATAGAAACATTAAGCAAAAGATTAACTAAAGAAAAAACCACTGTTTTTCAATATCTTTGTATGATACAATTGTTGAACATGCTTTTGTGTATTTCAACTGGTATTTCAGTGTAAAATATTGTAATTACACCCCGCTAAATGACGACACCAACATGAAGATAGGCTTAGAATGGCAAGTTATAGCGAAGATACATGTTTATAAACGTATTATATAAACATTTGGAACTAAGATCAAAGCAGACCTAGATAGTGCAGTATTGATTATCACAATCATTCGTGGGTGACCATAATCTATACCCAGAGTTGTCGTTCCTTGCATACACATACACCTCTGTCAACGTCTCATCAAATACCAATAATCTTGGCAAACGATGAAAAGGATGGAAATGCAAAATAAATTTCTTGATTGCACTAATATTTTCTAAATTAACTTTATATGAAATGCTTAAATTACAAAAGAAAACATTTTTTCGGCTTGAATGTATTAAATATACAGTAAATTATGCTCAGAATTATATTGCGGTTGAATAAAGGTTTGCACTTTGGCATATCACTCCGCCGTCAAAACATTCAAAATACGCACCACGAAATCGTTCCCATAAGGCTATAGTACAGCACTCTGCGTACCAGCACTTTCCATTATCATACAGTTCTTAACAACCTACCTTAAATTAAATTACAAACATAAAATATATATCACAATGTAGAAAATAAGTCGTGTTTCTTTCGATTGTTTATTTGTCAATCAGCAGCCGATAGTTCATTCCCTGGTAGAGATGTAACTGGGTACAGGTAAATGGTGAATAATCGATTCCTAGCCGTATGTCCTCGATAGCTCAGCTGGTACGGTAAACCAGAGACCATGGGTTCGAGTCCCGGTTGAGGAACGATTTTTTCACCAACTGTTATATTTGGGGCTCGTCCGGGAAATCGCCTGTACCCGGTTACAGAGACACGCCTTCTTCTGATGGTGATGTCCTAATATAACATAATATGATGTTTTATCGAGACGAAAATCCTACTTTTATGCAGCAAAGGAACACCTAATTAAATTGAGTAATAATGACAAATATGCCTATTGTACAAAAAACACGGAATAGTAGTGGTGCATTTACTAGGGTCCGTAAGTTTCTTAGCGATATCTTAATTTAAGTCAAAATTTATCAATTCTTTAAACACCTGTTTCTATCGTTTTAGGCAATTTTATTGATATTTGTAATATTTCTATGGATTAATAAACCCCACAGCTAAAAATTATCTCAAATAGATACTCTGTACGGTGAGAGTTAAATAAGGATATTTGAAAATATATAAACATCTTAAATGTCGACTGTTGTAATATTTTCTACTTAAGTTGCTTTATGAATACGGGCCCAGGACGGATAGTAAGACTAACGACCTCGTTTAATATTCGTGTTTGCGTGGGTTATGATCTTATCGTTTTGCAGGCAACGATTCCATAAATCTCATTAGACTTATTACGGAATATGCCTCTCGTGGGTTTTCTCTGTCACAAGATGTAAATTCAAACAACATTTACTTTTATAATGTTCAGCACTATCGGTGCTGAACATTATTCAATAAGAGTCCCGCAACGTTTCTGTCTAATGGGACGGCTGATGTACCATAGTAATACCTACAAAAGAAAAGACATACCAATTTCAGATATTTTCTATTTGTCGATATTGATTAGATGTATAGTAATCACCTACTATGTAATATACTCCTTAAAATAAGTTAAAGACCGCAATAATATTTCTCCATATGCTTACCAGCGAAACTGACTACATACCATATTCAAACGGTTAAACAGACTGTGTAAGCAATGTTGCATTACACTGGACATTTACAGGTCTTCTGCATTAGACAAAAGAACAAAATGTTGATAAAAGAGTCCGAGATTTTTGATAATTTCTAAAAATCATTAATTTGCCCCAAAACAACAATACCAAAAGTTTTAATACGTTTTGTCAATTTATTAATTGGCCCCGTGTGGTTCCCGGGGGTCCCTGTTTGGTCACGGGGCAAAGAATAGGGCCACTGCAGATCCCTTTGGAGGGGTAGGCGGAGGGGTAGAATCCCCCCAAATTCATGTTCATTTTATCATTTTTTGTTCATGTTCATTAAAGGTCTTCATCATGATCCCTGCATTGTTTCAGGTGCCATCTCGCTCGCATCAAAAGAGCAGTGGCAGAAAAACAATAAACGTGGCTCCAGCGTAAATGGAGTTTCTACGATAGAATTTGCAGCAACTCTGCAGTTCAGGGTGAGAAGGTTCTAGGCCCATTTTCCATATTTTATCTCGATGTACATGGAGGATGAGCCTGGCATGTTCATGCCTGTTAGGCGCCATATAACCTTTTCATGTGTTGGTGCGCCTTAAAACCCAATTCAATTCAATTCAATTCATTACGTTTAATCACTATCAATGGAACTATAAATGCGAACTTTGAATTTCCCCGAAAATGACTAACCTTTGACAGTTTAAATGCATACACCGAACAGTTTTGAAAAACGCCGATTTTTTCCCCATCCAAAATGAATTAAATATTCAAGACCTACTTGCATATTTGGCATATCTGTAGAGTTGTTCTAAAGAAAATGGTGACAGATATTTATTTTTTGACAAATCCCCGTAGGTACCCCATTACCCAAATACACAAAAACAAAATGGCGACGATAACATTGCCGATTTGATTTGGAAACCGCCGATTGTTTCCTTCTTATCGCTTTTCTGCGCTTTCCACTGTCTGTAAACGTCTGAAATAATCGTAGGAGTATTTTTTTTGGCAATTTTACTGATAATAAAACATTAACAAAGTGACAAAATACGTTTATTTTATTAAAAAATCCGCCAAATTTAACGACGTTAGAGCGATGACGTCACGAAAGTAAACAACGTCTAGTAGAGGCACGTTACGGGGAAATTGGCGCAATAAAATTGAAATCGTGTTTTTGGCTGTTTTTTTTCTTAAATAAATGGTTACAACTTTGAAGTATGACAAATTCGTTATTAGGTTTCTTGACAGGGAACATGGGCTCACATAATATGTAATTCCAGGCAGGGAATGTGAGCCCATGTCCCCTGTCAAGAATCCTAATAACTATTCTAACACGACCTCCGCAGTCTTTCATATACATAAAGAAGAGAGGCAGCTGTATGTTATTCTACGATAAAATACATATATACGCGTATATTTCATCCGTTGGAAGCGCCGCGTTACATGACTTCACTTGGTAAATATACGTCGCGAAGACAAACTCAACAGTAATTTTAATGAAATGTTAATTACAACAGACGGAACGCCAGGAACTAATTATTCAGCTTTTTTGATCATTTTGACACTCCGCGACAGGGATTATTATTTCATTAAAAAAATCACAAAACGCCGCCATTTTCTTTTTGTAATAACGTCGATTCAGACCGCAGTTATCAATTTTACGCGTACCTGGTTTACGGGAATTTGTAGAATTTGTTTACACGTTGGTAAACGTTGAATCGATGCAGGGTGTTCACGCTGGGATACACAATTGAAAATATACACAGGTTAACGTAATGAAGGAAACATTTGACTGTCTTAGAACTCTGCAGGCAAATAACACGTGAGTTCAAATGTGTACATGTACAACTCTTTATGCAGTGTTTTCTTGAAATTTGCCAAGCACATCGATGGTGTTAATGTTGACAAACTGTGTAAATAGTAAACAGAACTGGATCAGCCGTGACAGTTGTGGATTTCATTGAATTATTCATATGATTCTTCTCTCAGAATCATTCTTGTTTGTAACAAGACCTGTAGCCATATATCTGATGCCCTCCCATGGGGTGGTCCATATTTCCTTGTTCCCTGATCAAGTGATCCCCAAAACATGTTGCTTTGTTCCCCAAAAATATGTTTCCAATGTTCCTCAAAAATATTAATAATAACATACAATGTTCCATTGTTTCTCAAAAATAAATGGTCATGTTCCCTTGTTCCCCAAAACCGCTGGGAGACCCTCAGCCCTGAACCCTGTGAAGGGGTACACATTATGGTATGCCTGTAATGGCCAGTGTCAAACCCCACATATGCTGCATGGCCATGGGAAACAGCAATTCCTAAACCATATCCCTGCCACCCACTTCTCTACATTTACCCACAGGCAGCTGACGCATACCCTCCCCATGGACTTTTTACCCTTCTTTGCAGCGGGCAGCGGCCTGTAAAAGGCCCATTCCCCACTCTCATTTCTTTTAAAATCATGCAGACTTCCCCACTTTTTAAACTTACCTTGGAAATTTCATTCCCCATTTATGGATTTCACCCCCAATTAAGAGCAAAAGGCCCCTTCCCCAAAACTGGTAAAAAGGCCCAGGTGCCCCCACCACTATCCCCAACCCACTTTCCCTCTCTTCTACGTCCCTCCCGCATATTTTCTCTACAGCCCTACATAAAATATGTTCAATGAAATGCTAAATACTGCAACACTTGGTTTTCAATTAAAAACAAAATATACATTACATCCCAGTTCTATTTTATGTGATTGACTCCGCTAAAGTTCTCTGTGTACCATGAACAGGGCTTTTTTACCTTATGTAACAGAGACCTCTAAAAGGCCTCTTTCCCAGTTGAGAACTTGACTGTTTTTTCCCCAATTGTGGCAGAAATGTTTGCCAATCAGAAAGCAGCAGTGTCTCAGAATTTGAGAAAAAGCATTAATTCCGCAATGTGTTTTTGTCTGTGGAGTCAGTTCTGACTGAGAAACAGTAATTATAATAACTGTTGGCTGAAAATATAAATAAAGCATAGTATTGTCATACTTACTTGGTAAAATCTTGCAGCTTCCCCAAAATGAGAAATAACCTCTTCCCAATTTTGTGGAAAAAAGCCCTGATGAACACATTTTCTAAGTAACAGTACATAGAAATAAGAATTGAATACATAGATCTATCTAATTATTATTTAATTTCAGCGAAATGTTAAGATCCAAATGAAAATTTGGCAATTGCGTTTATACACTGTTTCATTATTCTTTTTCATAGGGAGACATCAGACATGATGCCTGCATCTTACATATGCGACTCTTGGTTGGATGAGGTGAGGTTGGAAGAGCTCACAATAACAAGATGGATTTCATAGAGGTTTGTAAGCAGAACTTATGTGTATGAAGCATTTCACATCAATGCCAAAAAAATAAAAAAATAAATCTAGTTAAAACACCTGGAAACCTTGGAAAGGTGGAAATGAGAGACAATATTAAAGCATGAAAAGGATCTTAAACAATACATACGTTCTCAGTATTAAAAAAACAACATTTGGTAATCTTTTTCAGTAAATTTTGTATTGACTAAGACCGAATTAAATATACAGAGCTGCGTTTACTGTATTAAACCAGACCATCTCCCTTAATACACTGCTGACTCCTCTTTTTATTGGGAATACAATAATAATCAGTTAGTCTGGTGTAACATGCCCATTGATTGTTGCATTGAGTTGGGTGTGAATTAAAATTTAAATGCCATGTTGTCATTCATATTAAAAATGAATAACTTACATTCTCATCGCAAATGACACATATGCTGCCAAAAAATCCACAGGAAAATGGGGGTCATGTATCTTCTAAGAAAGAACTTGTCTCATGAATGAATGGTCCCTTTAAAAACATAAACACTGAGATGCCATAATATTGTATTCATGCACTCATTTCCATATAAGCAAAATAAATTAAAAACACACAATTTTAACATGACAATGCTTGAAAAATGTAACAAATAGATCAACAATGTGATATAAACCAAAAATAGCACTTGAAATTAGTGAAAATGCCCTTTTTTACAAAAAGAAATTAGAATTATTTATTGACGCCATTATGCGACTTTCCCAGGCCGACACTTCCTACCCCAGGCCGACACTTCCTGTTTTGCAATGGGTGTGCTACACCTTCTGAGGTAAAAAAATAATATAATCTGTTTTAATATGTTTAAGCCTGCAGCCAGTCAGATTTTTCTTTATTTAATGTTCTTGTGGTCTAAATATAATTCATGTAGTAAAAAAAATGATAATAAGTAAATATTTGATACCAAATAAATATACTGGCCCACTTTTACTGACAATGATATGTAAATACAGGTTTAATTTTTATGATATTTGACCTGTGAAGGTTCTACATAAAATACATATTTTGTATATTATTAAAAGTGATCAAGTTTTAGTATTTCATGTACAGCAGATATTTAAGTTGTAATACTCAGTGTTTGCATTTTCTTTATTTTTCAGACAAGTTGCTGCCATTTTCACAAATCACAAGGTTATAGTATACAACTGTAATGGATCCAAGTATTGAACAATAAATTGAATGGATTATCTTGAACTACATCTACAGTTCTTGTTCTCAACACTAATTGACACTCAAGCTTTTCACAAGGATCTGTGCATGCTGGTTTCCTCCCACATGCATTTAGCGCTGTCATTAATGAGAGTGATGTGAAAAAGTAGTTTTGCTTATTTCATACTCGATAAAAAAAACACTCATCATTCCATTAGAGACGTTGAAGTACATAGTTGTATTGAACTGACTGTTACGTGTACATATAACGGAGAATACATGTTGATGCTGAACTATGTTCAAAACCTGTGACACAACTTTAAAAAAAAAACAGAATAGGTTTTAAAATTGTTTTATTAACATAATAATTATGGACCTTAAAGGGACACGCAGCAATCTTGATTTGTTTAAAAGCTAACAACTCGCAGCGTCCCGTTAGTATTTCTACATAAGTCGCATTTTTGCAATCATTAATATTAATTACTAGAATAGTGCAAAGCTAATAGTTATTATTATATTACTAAACTGTTGATAATATTGCACCAATAATTTATACATTTCACTCACTGCCGTTATATGTATTATATGTTTGACATGCCTATTAAACAAATGATCACTTTTTCAGTTGAATGACTTATGAATTCATTAACCCTGAGTATATCCAACATTTAAACTACACTTGACCTCCCTATAATATATATATATCTGTGCCAGTGGACATGGCAGACACTTAGGGATCACTTTAATCTCTGTCAGCTCTCATATAGGATCCTCTATTACCTATGTTCATGAAAATAAACGCACATCTTCGTCTTACTCTATGAAAATATGTATAAAGTTCTTCTTCAGGAATTATTCAATGCTATTGACATGTCCAATAACTATGAATTTTATTTTGGCAAAGTTGTGGTTAGAGCATAATATTATGTACATTGAATACGAAAATGAAACGCATTACGTATTTGAATAGACGCCTATAGTCTTCCAGACCGCCTCCAATCCATTTAAAATGGTTCTGCTTCATCAATCAGGAATGACAAATGTCCTTGCTGACAAAAGCACATGGCAGACTTGTGTGTTATAATACATGATGCTGTTTTTCATGCTTTTCTCATTTTGGCGACCATCTTAAAATTGTAAGTACGTTAGAAGATTAAAAAATGGAAGCTGCACAGTAGCCGATTTATCAGTTTAAAGTAAATATATGATGTTAATAACTCTTATTTATCCCATGGTGAGACAACATACAAGCTTGACCACGAGCCAATATTGAATTGAATGTCGTTTAATAATAATAATAATAATAATAATAATTTCTTTATTTAACGAAGGTTAAACACACATTAAGTTATGCATATAAAATACAAACACTTATTTTCAATATGGCTTTCGAACAATAATGCTATAACAGTTATAAATACATATAAAAAACATGCATACTCATGCGCACACACGCAAACATCCATATACACAACAATACTTCATATCCGACACTCATTGGTTAATACATTCATAATATTCTTAATTCATAATCAAGATATCTACAGTGTCAAAATGATGGATATTTAAGCAATTACATGCATACAGTGCCAGTTTCACTCAAGAAAACAAAATAACAACTACCAAACAGCGACATAATCATATAGTAATATCAGCTAGTTTATATCCTGTTTTTGGAAAAGAAAATGTTTTAAATTGTATTTATACCAATTGAAGGTATTTACGTATATGTAAAGGAATTGTATTCCATACTATTGTACTGTAATAGCTGAAAGAAACTTTAAAAGAGTTTGTTTGATGTTTTAGTGGAACAAGATCTTTTCGCTTATCAACACAGTATAGGTTATTTAGAGCCGCCCCAGAGAGAGGGGAAGGATACATAGGAATCCGGGAACCTGCGAGGTACTCTTATTATCGAATAGATTCCTATGGTTCGTTAACGTGCTCGGAGGATAAACCGATACGGGGGACCGCCCGGTTTACGTCCCCATCCGACGGATGAGGCTAAGGGAAAGTGTCTTGGTCATCGCTAACCCGGCCGAATCCGATTTTTATTGGAAAAGAAATCTACAAAATGATACTAAGTTTAGGGTTATTACCCTCGCGAGCCTATCTTACTTCCCTCTGCGGTCGCTGTTCAAATCAATAAAGCCCTAGTTCATATATTTGCGTCGACAATCCAAATGGCCTTTAAAATACATTTAAAATCACAGTTCGCATTCTAGATTAATTTGACCATTTAAAAAAAATGTACTGGGTGTGTGTGGTGGGGGATGGGGCGGGTGTGGATGGGTCGAAAGGATAATAGCCAATGATTTTTTTTAAAGGGCCAAAGAAAAACAAAAAAAAACACACGTCCTTTCGAACGAAGATTTAAAAAAATTGTCTGCGTACACCTTCTCACCCTGTGATTATACTATTAGCCATTGTGACGTCACAATTCTGTGTTGGAATGTGGTCTTCGGGGAAACACGGTATCGATTTTTTTGCAATATTTTCCATAAAAATCGAATTTAAATATATCATGTTAGCATTAATATTTTGTCTCTTATCGACTGTCTCTTCACTACAATATTACAGGTAATTTCAGAATTTAACAGAGCTGACCGATGTATTGCATGCAGTATTCCATGCCGTGTAACAAAACTACACAAAAACAACGTTCGAAACGCTTGCGTAAAACAGTGACCAAACGTTTTTTTGGGTAGAAAAAAGTACTTTTTTCAAATTTGCTTGAAAATTCACATACTGCTCAGAGGAAGGATTAAACTAATCGTTCATGTTCTTGTCTTTTTTCTCGCTGTTAAAATCTTCATACAAATCGAGGTACAAAATAACAAAAATGAAGTCGATCGATAAACAGCTGACATTTTGCTCTTTCGCATGTTTGTTGACTGAAATAATTTTCACAATAACACAACATAGAGTTAAATTTATTTTTAAAAGTAGGCCAAGAAAATGATGGTTATTTTATAAGGAAATGGCTTGTATAAATTATGTTCTAATTGTAGTGATAAAAATGTGATTCTGAAAGTTTTTTGTATGAAGCACACGGTTGAAGAGAGTCTCACTTTTCTGTGTGTAATTTTATGAGCGGTCATGAAACGTTTTTTTGGGTAGAAAAAAGTACTTTTTCCAAATTTCGATGAAATTTACAGGCCTGTAGAGAAGACTTTTTCTCGACTTTAATGCTTTCGTCTTTTTTCTCGCTATAAGAACAAACTGTAATTATCAATTTGATTAAAAGCTAAAATTTCACATAAATTTTCGAAACGTTCGGTAACTTTTAAAAGCCTAGAAATCGTATTTTTAATAAAAATGAATCGACAAAACGCGTAAAAACCTCAAATTCATTCTGTAACAAACGAATTCATGTAATTGTTTATGTGTGTCATCGTTGTACATTGTCAGTACAGCTTACATCACTGCTGTCATTTTGACCGCCGTCCTGAAATCTGCTCAAAACGCAGTTTGTTTACGTTTTTTGCGCGTGACGTTTTTAAGAAAATATCCCTCCGCGGCGGCTTGGCGTTCCCACTGATGCTCCCAAACCATGAACACCCACGATATAAACCCATCATATGCATCAGTACATATTACATTAATAAGCATCTTGAACAAGCTGAGAACGTTTGACGTCATACAACGCAAGCTATATGACGTAAGCAATGACTTAATTATTTGTCACGTGACTACTAGTGTATTGAAATGCAGAACTTTGCATACGGGGGCGCCCAATGTAATAGCAGCCTGATTACCTTGACCTCCGAGATAATATATAGCGCCTCAACAATAGCGTAAACAAATGAGGTTATTGTTGTGTTAGAATCGAAATAATAAATACGTATCTCTTTTTTATCGGTGAATAAAATACAGTAAGTCGTTGGGATGCGAGTAATTAAATCACGAGTGCGTTAGCACGAGTGATTTAATTAACTCGTGCTAACGCACTCGTGATTTAATTACTACGCATCCGAACTCCTAACTGTATTTTATTCACAGATAAAACACAGGTACGTATTTATTATTTCTTAAATAATGTTTACGTTCATGACGTCAACGCTCTTAATTTCGCAAAATTTGGCGGATGTTTAAACAAAAAAAAAGCGCTGTTTATCACAATTTTAATATTTTATTATTTCTTAACTGGCAAACAACACTACTTACTATTCTCCACAACGAAAACGCGATAAGAATGAAACAGTCAAAGGTTTTCTCAAGAAATCGACAGCGTAATCTCCGTCATTTTGTTTGTGTGTATTGAAGGTGTAAGGCATCCATGGGAAAATCGACAAATATTCACGTTGCGTGACGTAGACATGGACTCATATCTACGGCGCATTGACCAATGAAATCCCGAGAATTTTCTTTGCAGTATGACACAATTCTACCTTTACATTTGTATTTTTTATCGTCACCTTTAATCCCTTTAACATTGAACGTCTATTAATCAATATAACTGCCATATGTATGCCACAGGATTTCTGTGGATGTTGGCTACTGACCGTTCCCAAGAGGTACCCATATTGTCCACCCGCTTATGTTTGTGATGTCACATGCCTTGCTACTTTTTAACATTGTAATTATTGTTTGTTTTAATGCGTGATTTTAGTTGAATGTGTTCTGTGTTCTGCTACAGTTCCTGATCGACTTTTATACATAGTTTTATTGTTAGAGATTTCCTTTTGATGGAATTTACTTTATTTACACTGTTTTGTCAATTTAGACGCTGAATATAGGAAAATAGCGACTGATCTACTGATCGTTCGAAGTCGGCAACCCTCTCTTCTATACTGTTCTGTTTACTGACTTTTTAACTTGCGCTTTTCAGTTTTGGTACATTGTTGACTTGCGGTGCCATTGCATTTTCGTACTATCGTTTTTAAAGTACCTATTTATTTTTTTCTATTCGTTTTACGATCTTAATTTCATGTCATTTTGTACGCCTATAACACTTCCTACACGTCGCAGAATATCATCGACATTGACTATTGGCAATCAGTGCTTATGCAAATATGTTCGGATTGTATACAAATATTCAGATATAATGAGTCCAAATGTAATTGTAGCATACGCGACGATGTCTATTTGCAATCTCACTAAATATGTCATGCAGAACAAATAGAGGGAAATCTAACTCAGTATTTAGACAAATAGATCAATTACAATTAATCATATTGATGCGAAAAGTGTCACTGTATGGAATTAGTTGTTAACGTTGCTTTATTTCAAATAGATATATGAACAACTAGTAATACTGCGTATAGACGGTTGCATGTTTTGAACATATTCAAGTTCCAGTTCTTCTTCTTTTTAAACTATCAAATAAATAGCCGATGTTATCCAGAAAAAAAAGAAAAAGAAAAGATCATAGTTGTTCGAAATAAAAAAAGTGTTGTAAATATATGACCCTGTGACCGTTACGTTGCAGATTTTGACATTATATCAAGTTTCAAAGTCGTTTGTTTCGGTATTTTGTCAGTGAAATTCAATAGTCATTGTTGCAGAGCGCTTAAGGTTGTCTTTCTTTCCCTTCCGAGGCGGCTCCTATGTTGCCAACAATGTTATATTGCTTCAATCTATATTTTCCAGTAATTGTTGTTTGTTATGAAGGTGTGTTTTTTTGTTGACTGTGCTGCGTGAATGCTTTAATTACTGTTCGACTTTTAACCGTACTTTCTTAGGTATGCATTATTACCAAAACAACAAGTAGAGATAAAGGTCTAACACGAAATGTAGCAACTGCGTTCAAGGACCACATTCAACCAAAAATACTCGCCGAAACAAGCAATAGTTACACAATTTAATATGAGGCAATGTATATTCAGAGTAGGGCACGGTTCCCGGATTCCTATCCTTCCCCTCTCTCTGAGGCGGCTCTAAATAACCAATACTGTGTTGATGAGCCGTTAAACAACATTCAACAAGACAAACATAAAATAGTTGACTATAGGGCTACCACCTTGGAATGGTCAGTGGCAAAACCGTCGGTCTCTGCTGGGAGGTTTAAACAGGTTCTAGGGTGCTCCAAACCTCGCACTTACCCTATTGTATTCCCAATAAAACGGAACAGTGTAAATAAGAAATCTCCAAACAGTTCTTGTTTTGTTTATCAGAAACCCTGTTGACAAGTAACATTATTGATAATGTGTACACGCCAGGCATGCTGTTGGTACCAAAGTCTAATCGCTTTATCATTAGAATAACTTTCTGACTGTCTGTTTTGAATAATATATAATTGAATTTATCTCTCTTAGAAATCCATTAGTTCGTGTGGAACACGTGTTCAATATATAACTTATTAAAGATTGATCGATGTGCTTATTTTTTTCAGTAGACTTAAGGTTTAGTTGAAATATATTTCCCAAATTCTAATAACCATTGTATTTGTTGGCAGAAAATACTGTTCTGAAAATAATCGTATTTGAATACACGTTTTATCTGTAAGTGATTATGTTTTTTCCACTATATACAACCTTGCAGAACAACCGTATCAAACAAAGCCTATTATTCTTATTAAACATAACTGTTGCTAGAAAAAAAACTACATGTTTCGTATTAATACGTCTTTTACGTCTTTTACTAACGGTAATTTGGACAATTACACTATGTGGACATGCGAAGAAGGTTTGAATCACTCACAGGGTAGGAACTATCGTTTATAGATAAAGTGTTGGAATCCCTATGAGCTCGAACTTGTCAAAGATGTGTTTTTGTATTACTATGATAGATATTTCATATTCAAAATAAGTATAAAGTCGAACAGGAAATGCAGCTTTCACAGAACACAGTAAACCCAAAAACACGTAAAACGACACACATGAATGGCAATGTTAATAAGGTATAAAGGCATATGACGTCACAGACACAAAAATGGTTGACAGAAGGGCTACCGCCTTGGAACGGTAAGTGGCAAAAAAAGCCGCTGGGGGATGGGGGTTTAAACCAGGTTCTAGGGTGCACCAAACCTAAAGCTTACCCTACTGTCATCCCAATAAAATGGGACAGTGTAAATAAAGAAATCCCCGCCATGAACTATTCTTTAACCAACGAGGCAACATTAATAGGCAATATGAGCCTTTCACCGACGTTATCGAAGACTTTAATAACACCTCTCTTTATCTGGATGACATATTGAAAATTGACAACCCCTTCTTTTCTTTTATTGTTAATATTATCTATCATAAAATACATCAGCTCAACAACCCATAATATTGCTGCTACTGTCGCTTCTCTTCTCGATTTACATCTTCCTATTGCAAATGGAGAAATAATAAGCAAAACATATGACAAAAAAGATGATTTCAATTTCAAACATTGTTAATTATCCCCACTTAGACGGTGATATTCCCAGAGCAATTTATATGTTCTCAACTAGCTGATTGTTTTTTTTCTGGAGCTTGTAGTCGAGTAAGGACTTTAATATTATTAAGCTTTATACAAATAAAAAGCTACAATATCAGGGCTATAGATACCATAAACTATGCAAATGTTATTATCGTAAACCAGATCTCTTTTAAATATAAACGTAAATAAAGAAATCTTCTGACAATCTGACGTCTATGATTATATGATCTACAAACTTCGTCATGTCCTTGTTCATGATGATTTTCATACAATCTTCATTAAACTTGCTAGACAGTTTATCAAAAGAGGTTATGACCCTATCATTTTGCGACGCACTGCATGTTTAGTGCTCATTTACTGTATGATATTATGCTTTTCACTGTGATTACCCGACATGTTGATTGACCGCTAAAATGCACTGTGTTGCAAGATCATCGGGTCATAAAGCTTTATATCACGTAATATGTATTAAATATCGCAGAAAGTGAGTGAGCAAAGTCAGTTAAAGAAAACAGAGACGTTGAGGAGATCAGAACACCCCACACAACTCATACAATTTAGCAATGTTTTTCTTCTTTTTTTGTCGTTTTTGTTTTTGTTGTTGTTGTTTTTTCATGTTATAACTGTGTTTTAATTGTTACATTTGGTATCACATTAGCAGTAATTGTTATATTGTTATTACCAAACCACTGAAATAGAAGTAATGAAAATTACAGCGACAAATGTATATTACTTCTTCAACCACGAAACTATCTTTAAACCTTTAGCTGCAGGGATTTTCAAGACCTCATTTATCAGTTTGTTAGTGGTGTTAGCGCTGCCAGCATGGTACAGAGACCGGGGTTCAATTTGTTATCATTGGCAATAATGTTGTTAATGTCTTGTGGCGGCCGTAAAAGGTCTTTCTATCTATTGATACTACACCCACTTTCGAAGATTATGTGCAGGTTTCTTGGGTAGAACCAGTACTAAGCCATGTTGATTAATAATCTTGCTGAAGGATAAATAGCGTGGCCATTGCGAGGATCGACCCCACGACCTTTCGATCTGAAATTTGGCGATCTACCCTGAACCACGCACTCCACCGTACATACATCATACCATTATATTGCAAATATAATTCAATAGCTCAGTCACTTTCACATTAATCCATACATCATACGTGTTTCACCACATGTTATATATACGCCTAAATGATCAAAAACCCTGTTATCTAGACACTAAGTGCTCTTTCGATATCATTCCCGATCTGCATAACAGAAGAAACGATGAACGATGAACGTGGGTATAACATTATAGTTATTTGACATAGATAATGATTGTTCCTACATTTAGAGTATTTCACCATCCTTAATCGCTCTAGTCCTCTGTCTATTTGTAATTATTATTATATCACCTGTTCAAATCCCTACGCCGTATGGATCTATATTTCATACAACAAATGTGCATAATTGATCTAAAAGTGTACAATGTGTTTTCTCAATGTTCTATACACAGGCGAATCTTTTGTTCATAAAAAGCCAAATGTTTTCTTATAATCTAATACGAAAGTCGTTGCAAACATGGAAGTTTACATTCATACAGAAAGCAGCTATCCAAAAACACGAATTATCAAAAACCCATGCGTAGAATGTCTTTAATATATGTTTTTAAAGGAAAAATGGGACATCATGTATATATATGATGTCCCACTTTTCTATATATATAATAGTTGACGATAGGGTCCTTGGTTGGTCAAGATGAAAAGGGGACATTAGAGTTGAAATGTTCATATACGAGTACTCTGATACTGTCTTCTCTAACAGACTATTCTAGAGTTTTTTTCTCTTTCGATATAAATGTAAACAACCATATTTAACGTTGAACAACAACAATGTACATATATACATGTTGGGCAAATAGATGACTCTCTGCACTTTGTTATGTTCACTGCATGAATCAATTCAGTGGAGATATGCTCGACAAATATAAAATGTAAAGCAACATTAAAGAACAAGATCCAGGACTTTATAAAGCAAGCAAAACAAAGCTGTTGTTTTAAATCATATTTTTAATATTTGTAGTCATAAGGGTGTGGCTTGCGTGGCCCAGTGAATAGATTGTGGATTTGAAACCTCACCAGTGTCAATGGTTTCCGTCGGTGTGTTCCTGAGCAAAACACTTTTTCCTAGCGTCGTCTGTATCTAAAAATATCTTTCAAAAAACACTGGATCCCCGAGAGGATACGAAAATGTTAGAATAAATCAATAGATGGGGGAAAACATTTATACAGTGATATAGTTTGTAATAGGCGGGTTCGAAAAGTTCCAATACACTAAAATAAAATTCCACACTCATTTTGTGTCATATTTAGCGCAAATAAGTGGTTAATATATATTCGTCGATGTAGCGCCGTCGAATTGCTTCTAGTATAGTCATTAAATTAAATTAAATGCTGTTGAAACGCTAGAATGTGTACAAAGTGATCTAAAACAACTATATCTCCGTATTACACAGTATGTATACAGTATATTAAACAATGAGGCTGAATGCATTTTTGCATATTCCATAACAAATGTTCATGATCAATTATGTGTTAATATCAGTTTCCACGATACATCTGATGAATACTCCCCAGTGTCCGTATTAAGCAACAAATACTCTACTAGCCCATACTTTCTTAGTTTAGTTGTCATTGAACACGCATTGTTTTTTTTCTATATGTATGTAATGCGATGATTGAGCTCGCCATTTGGTTGAGCTGTCAAAATTGTGTTCACTTTTCTCCACCATGAGATATATTCCTCAGAGACTAAGCGCAATGTCAGTTCTGGTTCTAGTTCCGAGTGACTATACGAATTCACACGGAATATATGGTTTCATTCTCAAAATAGAATAGAACTTTTTCAGATAGTTTCGCATAATGACTTCGGCAAAACAATTTATGTATACCTAACTCTTGTCTTCGAGTTAAATGAGTGAAACCATATAAACCACAAGCTTAAAACTGTTCCTCCTTATTTTTCTTACATTCTTTAAGAAAATAACGCCATAAAGGATTGATTAAATTATTAAAATACGGTGTACTGTTAGGGCCATGTTACCATCGCATCTTACCATCGACCATCGGCCTAGGTCGATGGTAAGATGCGATGGTCGATGGTAAGATGCGATGGTAAGATGCGATGGTCGATTGTAAGATGCGAAGGTCGATGGTAAGATGCGATGGTAAGATGCGATGGTCGATGGTAAGATGCGATGGTAAGATGCGATGGTCGATGGTAAGATGAGATGGTCGATGGTAAGATTCGATGGACCATCGACCATCGCATCTTACCATCGACCATCGCATCTTACCATCGCATCTTACCATCGACCATCGCATCTTACCATCGCATCTTACCATCGACCATCGCATCTTACCATCGCATCTTACCATCGACCATCGCATCTTACCATCGACCATCGCATCTTATCATCGACCATCGACTTATCAATTCTCATGCTGATCAAGATCTCACTATTACCGTAGAAAAATGTCTAGGTCGATGGTCGATGGTAAGATGCGATGGTCGATGGTAAGATGCGATGGTAAGTTGCGATTGTCGATGGTAAGATGCGATGGTCGATGGTAAGATGCGATGGTAAGATGCGATTGTCGATTGTCCATCGCATCTTACCATCGACCATCGCATCTTACCATCGCATCTTACCATCGATCATCGCATCTTACCATCGACCATCGCATCTTACCATCGTCGATGGTCGATGGTAAGATGCGATGGTAACATGGCCCTAACAGTACACCGTATTAAAAGGACCCCGAGCAAAGACTTCTTTAGAGCTTCAAAACATATAATGACCATAACTACTACAGCCATTTTGCATGAATGCTATGGTCTGAATCAGGGATGAAGATTTTAAAGCAAACGCTCAAGAAATTTGTTAAAGAATCTTAAACCTGCTTTTCTAAATATTTTTATTGGAATTGGTCTATACTTATTAACGTCGTATGTATTAATACATGTACGCACTATATTAAATGTATTTATATTACATAAATTGATCGTTTATCAAGAAACCAGCTTTCACATGGTCATGACGTTTGCCTGGTTGCTTACTGTATTGGCGTCATGTTACACGCAAAATCTAAGTGGACTAAAACGTCTTCGAAACATCGAATTAAACAGGATGTTATAGTCGCACCAACAACTAAGGTAATATGGCGACTTTCCAGCTTCCACTGGTGGAGGAAGACCCCTCTGTGCAATTTTCGTGCACGGACGGGCACATGGATGGAAAAACGAATCTTGGAGACACACATGATGAATAAGACGCATTGGAAGCTAACGGAACATCGAGTATAAACAAAAGTAGTTGTACTAACTTGTGAACCCAACGAGCATACTTGATTGCAGGTCCTCACATTAGCTGGTATTTTGAGATGCTTACTCTTAAGGAAAATACATGATATACGTTTATAAACATTAGCATCTTCGATGCATTTAATAATGCATCTCGATCTCTAAATGACAACTTAATATTACTATTTCGTTCTTTGCTCATATGGACACTCATATGTGTTCACTAGAGCTGACGTTGAATAAAGCCAAACGTTCGACAACATAGCAACATTCTTCGAACTTCATCTCAGGATTTCAGTTATTACATACATACATACTAAACTCAATGATAAGAGAGAGTATTTTAACTTTGACATCGTTACCTATCCTCAGTAAGATAGGGAATGTATATCGTGCTACATCATATAGGGTTTATATGCCAAAGCTCATTGGGTTTATATCTCCCAGCTCATTGGTTTTATACCTCCAAGCTCATTCGGTTTACTACAGCTTCTAAGGTTTATTTTATCATAAACTACGTAGTATTTCTCAAATGTTCGATGGTCGCAATGAAACCCTAATGGAGTACAATACTAACCTAAAACATGTCTGCGACTAGGAATATCACAACCTTTATTTGAAGGAGGTGTGAACTATAAAATGAAATGGCCCTGGAAATTAAATGGTTCTTTGGCCCGCTTTAAAGATTAGTCAGGAAATTCGTCAGAAAAGGATACGCCCCTTCAGTACGGCAACGCATTTCATCTTTCTATATTGAACCCCCAATCACTGTGCTTCACTTTTCTCTTGTGCAGTGACTGGACAACCTCGTGGGACTTAATGACTGAAATTTCTGAAACCATGAACAATGAGCTGGGTGCATGATCCAGTGGTCCAGATAAGACGCGTATCTGCATAATTACGCATATTTGTCTCCTTACAACGCATTAAAAATCAAATGTATGCGTTCAAGAACGTATTAACATATCGCAGATAAATATTGAGACCAAATGCCTGCGTACACATTACAATAGCTTAGGAAATAATTTATCCCAGTCATACTCAATAGATGCTTATTGAAGTTTGACGACAGTACTGCATGACAATCAAGTGCTTTCAGTTATAATTAGATATAAAATTCGAACAAGAAAATTAGCATTCAAGGACGACAGTCAACCACAAACACACAAAGAAACAAAGAACAACTACATATAAAGATGAAAAAAAGGCAAGATAATACATCACAAACACACACGGGATGACAAAAAGGCTACCGCCTTGGAACAACCAGTAGCAAAACATGCCGCTGGGAGGTTTAAACCAGTTTCTAGGGTGCACCAAACCTCACACTTACCCTACTGTCATCCCAATAAAACGGGACAGTGTAAATAAAGAAATCCCCGCCATGAATTATTCCCTAGCCAACAAGGCAGCATTAATAGGCAATATAAATAAAACACAAAGATGCTCATGTATATATAAATACAAAAACCAATAATCTAGAACGCCACAAAGAAGATATCCAATGACTTCGCAGAAGCCAGAGCAACAAGAGAATAAACCATTGAGGACAAGACAAGAATGCAGAAGAACATCAAACGTCACCGTCCATTTGGGCTTTAGGTAGACGTCATCATAGGGTCCACAGCCTGTCCGGTCATCGCACAATTAGAGAGGAAAGCATAGTAACGAACTGTAAATGGGTCCACCACCAACCTCTTTTGATAAACCTTTTAACAAGTTTATCAAAGATAGTATGAAAGTGATCATGACCAAGGATCTTACGAAGTTTGTTAATCACGGCACCATAGAAGTCAGGTTAGTCCTTGTAGCAAAATTTTGCAAAGGTTTTACCAAGTTTATGGTACCGGTAGCCCTGATGGAGTAGCTTTTTAGTTATACAACGATTACGAATATTAAAGTCCTCAACACGACTACAAGCTCTAGAAAAAGGAATAAGTTGAGACACATAGACTCCATAAGAAGTTGCTCGGGGAACATCCCCATCTAAATGGGTATAATTAACAATATCAAAATTAAATTCATCTCTCTTGTCATAGATTTTACAAATTATTTCGTCATTTTCAATAGAGAGATGTAAATCAAGGAAAGAAGCGACAGTATCAGAAATGTTAGTTTTGTTGAGTTGAAGTTCCTTAGGATAGATATTATTAACGTAGAAAAGAAAGGATTGTCAATGATTAATATGTCATTCAAATACCGAGAGATGTCATTAAAGGCTGCAATTACATCTGCCTGAGTATCGGATGAAAGACTCAACATGAAATCACTTTCATAACAATACAAGAACAAATCTGCGACAAGAGGTGCACAGTTCGTACCCATAGGGATACCAACAATTTGTCTATAAACGGTAGTTCCATACCTGAAGAAAATATTATCTTTTAGGAAAATAAGTGCTTTATAAACTTCTTGGCAAGTCCACAAAGTGTAATTGTCTAAACTGCCGTTAGTAAAAAAGCGCTTTGATATTATTACAGGCCAAAAATGTAGTTTTTTCTCTAACGAATTCTTTTTGAATAAGAGCAATAAGCTTGTCTTTGATAAGGTGATGTGGTAAGGTTGTATATATATAGTGTAAAAAGGTCTTAAGTACTTATATATAGATGAAACTTGACGGTTATTACAAATTTTATCAAGAACGTCTCCTGAACTTTTAATAGACCAAAAGAAATTAATCCCAGAGATTTCATAAGTTTTAGCACAATATTATTTAACGTGTTTGACGCCTATATTACGTCTATGTTTTATTTTGCTGTTCGTCTACCAGCCTTGAAAGTAGTACACCGAGTTGTATGCGTGGAAACAACATCATCCTCAGTAGATTGAACTGGAGTATACGAATTAGTGCTACTGAGTTCTAGAGATAAAACATTGACGTAATGTAGGCGTCAAACAATGTTTACATTATTAGTGTCTTATCAGCAGGAAATAACACAAATTTATTATGAAAGTCTTGAATTCCGATTTTAAACTACGAAACTAGTAGGTGCTACACCCCGTTTTTCAAAATTATGAGGTCAGTTTAGAGAGAGAAAAAACACGTGCCAGTAGCCTGAGCTGAGGTCCAGTTTAGAAAACCACCTTCCCTCAAGCATTTTAGAGGTATACTATGTAATACAAATGTGGTTTTATTGATGGTTTCTTCTTATAAATGCCCCTCACCTTTTGTAAACTGCAATGCCCCCCAGCTTTTATATGCAACGCTACCGGAGGTTATGCAGGCCTGGTTTACTGTATTTTTTATGGTAATGACTAGGACTAAAACATTTACATAATTACATGCTTTGTCCATATCTTGTTTTTCAGAATACATATTTGGAAAAGTAAACAATTAAAGTAATGTTATTTTATGCGTACAACACGCATTGTGCTGAAAGCTTATCTGGAGCACTGATGATCTTTTGTCCCACAGGTCCTAGATTGGTTTCTCTTTACCTGGAACTGCTGTGTTTGTTCTAGATACATCCTGAGGTGTTTCTTATTATTAATATTGTTTATCTTTCAAAAAACATTTAAGTGTAATGTTTGCTAATTTCTATGTATCTTGACTTTATTGTTAGAGATGTGTCGTTGTGTATACATTACATCAATGTAAGGTAACCAGTGGGCGGTATTGCCTACTTACCGTTCTTAATTGGTAACCCTGTTGTGTTTTGTCCAATTCATTGATTATTTAATTTGCTAATTTGATTATGTGTGCGGTTCAATGCGAACCAACAGTTCCAATGCGTTTGGTTACTGTGGTTTCCATATGAACATTTTTCTCATGTTTTTTGGCGAAAACAGTACCGTTTTCAGCCATATGCTATCGCTAATAGACCGGATACATCGTCTTAGCGCACCACTCGGACGTTTCAACATGTTTCATTACCAGACATATTTTACTCTACGCAATATCTCCATTATTAGTCTAGAGCACTTCGTTATCAAACGTTGCAAGTGATAAGACTCATTACACTAGAGGCGACTGCAATACATCAATATTACATAAGAAAGATAAGAGCAAGGTTATTTGGTATAGAACCGAGATAATGAGTACTGGAAAGAGAATGCAGTGAACCTGGAAATGTAATGTCTGAGTTACCTTAATATAGTTATCAATCAACAACTAAAATATCATTTAAAAAGGCTTAATTATTTAAAGGCTTCACATTTGTGAGATGGTAAATGAAGCCTAGTTAAACTCATTTGATCTAAACATAAGGTGATATTTTCAGTTATAACGGACAGTTAAATGACCAGATACGGATGTTCATTGCTTCGTTAATGACAGGTCCATTTCATTCTCGGTACAACATATCTATAAGTATCTATGAATTGAGTATAGCAACTGACTTCACTGTTGCATATAGTGAAGAGTGTGTGTGGGCTGATAGGTGGTGGGGAGGAGAGGGAAGGGGAGGGCAAAAACAGTTGAGTTGTCATTTGAGGGCAAAAACTGTTTTTTCGATATTTGATACTAATTGCGGATAAATATTAACAGTAAATAAAAAAAATCTCAATAACAGATAACAAGAATCAACTTCGCCAATAACAGATCCACCTGCTTATTTTTGTTTTTATTTTTGATGCATTATTATAATCATAACATTTAATTTGCTATTAGTCTGTTATGAAACCTCTCCCTCCACCCTACCGACTGCCCCACCCCTCAGTTATCTTTGAGCTATAACCATTGACTGTCATATGTAAACGCTACACGCGTTAGTTCAATACCATTGTATTGATGTCTAAGTTTTTTTCAACATAAGATGCTTTTGCAATCATTAATATTAATTTTAGGCATCGCTCAAAACAAATGTACATGTCAATGTTTTCGCCATTCAGTATGCAGTACTTTCATTATGTTATTGTACGTTTAAAGTTCAAACGACATACTCGAATTTATTGGTGATCATCATAATACCAAGTGGTTACGGGGTATAGAAATCACTTTTGGGTAAATTTGGGTTTAAATTTAAATAAAAGGAAAACGTCTATTGTACGGGGCGCTTGTTTCAGCCAAAGGTTTTTCTGTAGTAACTCGAGCAATTTAAATAATACGCACATCAGTTATATATCATTAGAACTGGCATTTTTAGTGGTAAATAAAACTACTTTACATTTGGATATCGGTAGTGAAATAACAATTTTGCAGCCAAAATGATTTTTTGATGGTGCTTTTCCTATGTAAATTCCTTGTTGGTGGGACAGCAGAAAATTAAGAAATGTCAAATAACTTCAGTAATACTTCATATTTTGCTATAAAACGTTCAGGGTGTCTTAATGTACTATTATCCAACAATTTAAAACCATTTTTAATTCTGAAAAAAAGTCATTTTCTAAATTGTTCGTGCAGCAAAATTTTGCATTGAAAATGACTCATCAAAAACAACTTTAGCTCATGAAATTTTTATTTCTCAATAAATTTTGAAAAGTAAGGTATTTTTATTTACCTAAAAATGTCAGTTTCACTGATATACAACTTATTTAGGTAGTAGATTAATTTTATCTTAAACGTCCAAAAATACTTTGGCTGAAACAAGCGCCCCAAACAATAGTTAGTTTCTGATTTAGATTTACTCTTTGAGTTGTATGATAGCATATTATTTATTGTCCTATAACTGCAAATTTTAATAGGTTAGTTTGCATCAATATTTACATGAATTCATTGTATCCCTAGAAGTGTCAATCTTAAACAATTTAACTTAAATTTGATGATTACATTTTGTCGTTTGTCTCTAACACATTTTATAACAGCAAATATTCGTTTCTCAGTTTACTGTGACAGTATGATTTGTTCGTTTCAAAAACAGACTTCAAATTGAATTTAAACTGAAAATTATTCTTTACTAACGATGATTCGAAACAATTACATGTTAAGAGATAAATGGCTATTACTACGATTATGTCACAAATCCAATCATTAGTTGTAACCATACTAGCTACATGCTAGAATTCTAAAGATAAATATACTTTCATATATTACATGGTGTCATATAATATCTCCAGATTGTATATTAAAAAAAAATAATAATACGATAATTTATTCACATATGTATAACTCAACAATAACACTGCTAAGAATAGAAAAATGTTACAAAAAAACTAATTCTCTATGCACTTCTTGGACAAACATACTTAGAGGTCTACCATAAAGCACCTTCGCTAAGACGTGCGTACATGACGGTGAATGGTAAACATGGCCATGTAGAAACTATTACTTAAGTCAAAATGTAAGATTTTCAAATATCCTTATTAACCTCTCAGCGACACTTATGGTGGCTGATTTCGTCGTCTTGGCGACCCGCGAAAAGACGACAAAACAGATTTTGTCGTCTAGTCGTCTTGTCGTATTGGAGCCCGCCAAGACGACAAGACGACAAAACGACAGATTTCACGCGCCAAGACGAAATTTGAAAGGCGCCCAGGCGACAAATAAATGTGACCCGTTGTCGTCTTTTCGCGAGGCGACTTGTCGTCTTGGCGCTTTATTTGTGTCGATCTGTCGTCTTGTCGTCTTGGCGATCGCCAGAACGACAAAACGAAAAGACGATAAAGGTTGTATTTGTCGTCTTGTCGTCTTGCCGTCTTGGCGCCGACCAGACAAAACGAAAAGACGACAAAAGGCTTTATTTGTTGTCTTGTCGTCTTGCCGTCTTGGCGCCGGCACGAATGACAAAACGAAAAGACGATAAAGGCTGTATTTGTCGTCTTGTCGTCTTTCCGTCTTGGCGCTGGCCAGAACGACAAAACGAAAAGACGACAAAAGGCTTTATTTGTCGTCTTGTCGTCTTGCTGTCTTGGCGTCGGCCAGAACGACAAAAGACGATAAAGGCTGTATTTGTCGTCTTGTCGTCTTGCCGTCTTGGCGCCGACCAGAACGACAAAACGAAAAGACGATAAAGGCTATATTTGTCGTCTTGTCGTCTTGCCGTCTTGGCTCCGACCAGAACGACAAAACGAAAAGACGCTAAAGGCTTTATTCGTCGTCTTGTCATCTTGCCGTCTTGGCGCCGGACAGAACGACAAAACGAAAAGACGATAAAGGCTGTATTTGTCGTCTTGTCATACAAGACGTCAAAATGCAAGACGACATGGCAGAAATCGGCCACCATAGACACTACAGTTACATCGATTTTAAGATAATGTTTTAGCTGTGGTTTTTATTAATCCATAGCATTATTAAAAATAAATGGCAATACCTATAGTGCTTAGATTGGTTAGTTCCGACCTGCAACAGAGTTCAGGCTAATTTCATATGTCAGAGATTAGTAATACAATTCAAAACTATATTTGAAGCTTTACACATGCTGTTCAGAAAATGCAATATATCTTTAAATCTATGCACGAGTCTAATCCTAGCTTAAATGTTTACTTAGAAGACAATAATCCATCACCGTGGACAATAATCCATCACCGTGTTTTAACATTTATCATACCCTGACTCTTAATCTGTTCAATAGAAAATAATACGGTTTAATTAAAGTTTCTACTTTATCGCCTTTCACAAGCCACGCAATACCTCCATAGTGCGTTCATATGCAAATGTGATTGGATCATATTCAAATTATAGGAACAAATTGCCAAAGATGAGTACAAAAGCAAACACGAGGTATTGAAACCATCTCTATTTGAAAAAATACTGATACAGTGCTAGACAGATTACAATTCAATATTTCCAACTCAATACATTTAATAACATTTCATTGGCTAAATCAAATAACGTGATCATTATTTGCATACTCGATCACCGCATTACATGTATCTTCCGACGCCATGATACTAGCATACTAGGGGAAATGAGGCAAGATTGTGTCTCCTGTGTAACACGGCAGACCGTAGACATAATTTGAGATGTATTTGCCCTATGTTTATGAAACTTCACACACATCTTTATCTTATCCCAAGAAATGTCGTTGCACTCAATTTGGCAGAGCTATGCTCCTTTTCATAAAACGTTAACCTACAACCTGACCTTGCATATAATTTGGCAAAATATAGACTTTCGGTCATGTAACTTTGGCGGGCGTAAAATGTCTCCCCGGCTATAAATCAGTAGTGTTATTATTTACTGGTCCTTTGGGAACATAAAGCCCATTCTGTGTTGCTTTAAAATAGAATATCACTTAAGCCGGTGCTAGGAGGCGTGAAGGGTGTTGCATCTTATAAGTACCTCTCATGAACAGACTCCGTAAAACCGAGATACTTTTCTCTCTTGTGTGTGTTTGTTGCTTCCAAGGGATCACCTTTTCAGTATTTATTTATACAATTCGTCCTTACCAATTATTCAATGCTAGTGACATGTTCAATAGCTCTGGCTTTCATTTCGGCAGAGCTATGGCCCTTTTCATAAAACATTAACCTGCTACCTTACCTAGTTCTACTCTCCTTTGCATCGGTTAACAATTACTATGTAATATTCTAACGTATTTGAAACGTAAGTGGTAAATACGACCACTGACTAAGGAGCTTAACCTAATTCATAACTTAGAAATGTATTGACCTATGGTTATGCAACTAAATACAGTTCTTCCTTATCAATTATGCAATGCAGAGTTATTCCTATTTTCAAAAAACGTCAACAATCAAAGCAAGAGGGCCAAATGGCCCTAAATCGATCTTCTGAGGATCTTTGCAATGATGAAAAAATTGCCCTCTCGCAAATGCTGATTGAATATGTTTTTAAGTCTTTCCTTATGTAAGTCTATGTAAAAACATGCAAAATCTGTTCATACAAACTTTGGACCCGGGGGTTGCAGCCATCTTTAACCCCAGGGACTCAAATGAGCAAATTGATAGGCGATAGCCGGTTAGCGATCATTAATAATAATAAAGAACAAGAGAGCAAGAGGGCATGTGGATGCTCTACACGCTAAAATGGCTCTTATATCAGGGGGTTTCATCATATACTTCCTTTCCATACCTTTTTACAAGTGCAAAACGCCCTCAACTGAAATGTAAACCCACAACTCCATGCTAACAATTTAAAAGAAGATTTTTTAAGTTTTCCCTATATAAGTCTATGTAAAACATGCAAAATCGTTATATACAAACTTTAGAAAAAATAACAAAAGAAAAAATGCATCGAAAGCCCTAGCTTACCAGGATACAAGAAGTAATTCAAAGATTTTTCTATGTGGCCATCGTGGATGTCACGTTTAACTTATTTTATAAATTTGAAAAACATTCATCAAAGGATCATCCATGTGAAGTTTGGACAAAACTGACCAAGCTGTTTCTGAGAAGACGCCTTTTTGAAGATTATCCCTATATAAGTCTATGTAAAACATGTGACCCCTGGGGCGGGGCCAAATGTGACCTCAGGATCACCATTTGAAGAAGCTTGGTACAGGACCATAAGCTTATAGTAAATGCAAAATATTAAACATCTGGCTCTTGTAGTTTCAGAAGAATATTTTTTAAGTATTTCCCTATAGTAGTTAATGTAAAACATTTGACCCCTGGGGAGGGGCCAGATGTGACCCAAGGGTCACCATTTGTACAAACTTGGTAGAGGACCATAAGTCTATAGCAAACGCAAAACATTAAATCTCCGGCTCTTGTAATTTCACAGAAGAAGATTTTTTCAGTTTTCCCTATATAAGCCTATGTAAAACATTCAAAATCTGAATATACTGTACCAACTTCAGAACAATTAAACAAAAGAAAAAACAGGAAACAATAATAAAAATGAATAAAAGTAAATAAAAAAATCCAATGGGATTTGAACCCACGGCCTTGAAATAGCTTCCCAGCGTACAAAAAAGTAATTTAAAGATTGTTCTATGGCGGCCATCTTGGACGTCGTGTTTACTTACTTTTAATAAATTTGAAAAACATTCACCTAAGGATCATCCATGTGAAGCTGTTTCTGAGCTGAAGATTTTTGAAAATTTCCCTATGTAAGTCTTTGTAAAACATGTGACCTCTTGGGCGGATCCAAATGTCACCCCAGGATCATCATTTGAACAAACTTGGTAGAGGACCATAAGATTATAGCAAATGCAAAATATTAAACCTCTGGCTCTAGCAGTTTCAGAGAAGATGATTGTTTAAGTTATTCCCAGTCTATGTGAAACATGTGACCTCTGGGGCGGGGCCAAATGTGACCCCAGGGTCACCATTTGAACAAACTTGGTAAAGGACTATAAGCTTAGAGTAAATACAAAATATTAAACCTCTGGCTCTTGTAGTTTCAGAGAAGAAGCTTTTTTTCCCCCTATATAAGTCTATGTAAAATTGTGACCCCCGGGGTGGGACCAAATTTGACTCCAGGGTCATCATTTGAACAAACTTAGTAGAGGACCATAATCTGATGCTACATGTAATACATGAGAGCTCTGTGCCTTGTGGTTTCAGGGAAGATTTTTTAAAGTTTTTTCCTATATAAGTCTATGAAAAACATGCAAAATCTCAATATACAAACTTTGAACCCCCGGGGCACAGCCATTTTTGACCCCGGGGACTTTATTTGAACAAACTTAATAGTCTAGCCGTTGGCGGTTATTTTAAAAGAAAAGCTGTCGAAATCTGTCTGGCGGTTCTTGAGCAGAAGATTGTTTAAGGTTCGACTGTATATGGTAATGGCGGCCATCTTGGATGTTCTGCTGACCTAAATTTAACAAATCTAAAAAGTATTCATCTAAGGATTATCCATGTGAAGTGTGGTCAAAATTGGTCAGGCGGTTTCTGAGAAGAAGTCGTTTGAAGCAAAAGTTAACGACGACGGACGAAGTGATCCCAATAGATCACCATGATCACCTTGAGTTCAATTGTCCTTACTAAAATAACCTCAGGGCCTTACTGAAATAGTCACAGGGTAGGCGAAACAGGTGTCGTTGAATACCCTTCAAATTAAATAAACGCGTTCAAAATATTAGGTGTTTCAAATATTAGTTATTGTAGGAATTGAACATTGTAGGAATTGAACGAATTACATTTTTGATAACATATTTGTGTTGTCTCTTTGCCTAATCATTAACTATTTACCATTAAGTCCGCCTTTACTGTGACATGTGGTTTACCATAAAATAAAACAAGAGTATGTATCAAAGTATACTTCAACATTTCAAAAGGTTATTTGGTATCGGTATATGTAAAATATATACAAAAGAGTACGAGAGTGAACCTTTGGAAACGGCCGAACACGATAAATACGAAATATTGCAGTCTCGGTTTGATTGAGACTGTTCATGAACGGTAGTGAAATATGCTAGCTACCCCCTAATGGGGCCTTTACACAGGATGGCGACCTTTGTGCCTCCCGTGTGCGACCATAAAATTTGCCAGGTCGTCGTTGGAAGCTCAAAGGAGGCAGAATGGTTGCCTAGGTCGTTCAAAGGTGGTACACAGGAGGTTCAGACATCGCCATGGACGCCATGGTCGCCGTGAATTTTTGAACATGTTCAAAACAGTCGCACAAAGGTCGCCGAGGAGGTCGGTTGCTCAAAGGTGGCTCAAAGGAGGCAGAAGGGAGGCAAAAACATTACCGTGGTTGCAGAATGGAAGCACAGTTGTCGCCCAATGGTCGCCAGGTAATAGATGCGTTCTGCTGCAAATTTTCCCGTCATTCTGGGCGATGCTTCTGCCTCCCTTGTGCCTCCCTTGTGCCTCCTTTGGACGACCAATAGCGTACATTGAACGATGACTGTGGCGACCGCTGTGCCTCCATTCGGCGACCACGGCAACCCTTGAGCCACCATGGCAATGCTTCTGCCTCCCTTGTGCCTCCTTTGAGCTACCTGTAGTGCCTCCTCAGCGTGCCTATAAATAGAGGGCTGGTACATGTAGTGTTTGCAGACGCTGAATGGTGAACAACTCGACTCAAGAAAGACTCAACAGGCACAAGACATCTTAACAGATAATGGTTTCATTTTTTCTTATTTTATGATTTGAAAATACATAGTTCTCACTTTGGCAGCTAGGATGAAAGTGATGGAAAAGCGCCAGAATCAGGGCATATATATACCCAGGCACTCCAGGTTGCCCAGCAGTCGCCAGGGTTCGCCCAAACAATGCTCAAGAGTCGCCTAGGAGGCAGAAGCATGGCTGAATGGTCGTCCAGTGATCGCCGTTAGTTGCCGTTGGTCGTCGATGATGGCACAGAGGAGGCACAGAGGAGGCTTAATGGTTGCCCAAACATTACTCCGGGGACGCCTATGTAGCCTATAATCGCGTTGGATGTCGTAGGTTGCACAGGAGAAGCACAGGGGAGGCAGGCAGGTGGCTCAGTGGACGCACAGGTCGTTCGTAGATCGCCATGAAAATGTCCGAAAATTGCATTTTTGGTGGTTCAAGGGAGGCACAAGGATCGCTGGAGCAGTTACATAGAAACATGATTTTCTGGGTTTAGGCGACCATTGAGCGTCCTGGCCATTTTTTGGTCGCTCAAAGGTGGCACAAAGGTCGCAGCCCTGTGTAAAGGGGCCTTAACCCCGGGTTGAGCAGAACTCAATATTCATAAAATCAATAGTACAGAATTTTAACCATCCCGAAGATGGCATGCACATGGCGGTGGACATGCTACTTTTACTGTCATTGTTCCATGTCCAGCGGCGTATAGTCCTAGTATCTAACAAAATTCTATGCCCCGAAAAAGCAGCGGTTATGAAGCCTGCGCATCACAAGTAACAGTCAAAAGACTAAATTATATATCAGACAACATATCCTACGGGTGATTAAACAATACCCAGAGCCTTTATCGGCCGGAGTTGTGGAACCACCGAATCGAAATTTAAGTAAGGAAACATAAACATTTGAAAATGTGCCACCGATATCTAAATATAAGCATAGGGCTCAGCGATCTCCAAAGATCGAACAAATAACAGTCCCTTCAAACATATACCTTGGCAGGATAATTTCGGCCATCTTCAACTTCTCCAAAGTTCCACGCTTGCATAAAGACAATCTTGAATATGTTAATTTTACGACGTCACTCACGTCACTTTACGACGTTACCGCGAAAGCGTTTACATTTTGACCTTTGGTCAGTGTAGTCGCCACCACACATGAAATCAAACAGAACAAATACGCTAACTGTAAAAAACAAATGGTGTTAGATGAAAATCGCTATTTGCATTTGTGTGACCTATGGTAATGGTCCGATATCATTTTCTGTTTAAAACAGACTTGGCCTAAGCTCATATAAGTCATGAAGGCTTAAAACATTGATTGCGTGTAATGAGATTGCATAAAGGCTGAGATTAACACAGTTGATCCTTTTCCAGCCATAAGTTGATGCCACGGTGATATTAGTAACTACGGAGTTAATATCTATTAGTTGATGTCACAATGATATTAACTCCGTCCATCTATTAGTTGATGTCATGGTGATATTAACTCCGTCAAGCCATTGATTGTGCGATGACCGGACAGATTGTGGACCATACGATGACATATACATAAATCATTATAGGACGGTAGCGTTTGATGTTTGCAATACAATCAGAAGTGTTATTATCTACTAGTCCTTTTCGATCATAAAGCCCAATTGTTGTGGCTTTAAAGTAGAATACCGCTTAAGCCGGAACTAGGAGGCAGGTGTTGCACTTTATGCGATGCCGAGTTGTCTGTCGTCCGTCCGTTCGTTCGTCCGTCCGTCTGTCCGTCCGTTCGACCGTCGTACGTTGTCCGTCGTCCGACGTCCGTCGTTAACTTTTGTCTCGTTAAGACGATAGGGCTTCATTTTTCATCTGATCTTTACCAAACGTTACCAGATTGTTAATATTAATGACAGCTCGGACAAGTTAAAAGAACAGCCAGATCGGACGAGTACCAGCAGAGTTATGGCCCTAGATTTAGTTGAAAATGCTATATTTTGCCTCGTTAAGATGATATGGCATTAATTTTTCATCCCATCTAAAGCAAGCTTTACCTGATTGTTAATATCCATGAAAGCTCGAAAACGTTTGAAAACCAGCTATATTAGACTAGTTACAGCGGAGTTATGGCCCTTGATTTAGTTAAAAATGTTATATTTTGCCTCATTAAGACGATATGGCCTTCATATTTCATCGATCTTTTTCAAACTTTACCGGATTGTTGATATCAATGGAAGCTTGAAAGAGTTCGAAAACCAACCAGTTCAAACCAATAACACCAGAGTTATGGCCCTTGATTTAGTTAATATTGCTATATGTTGCCTCGTTAACATGATAGGATCTTCATTTTTCATCAAATCTTTACCAAACTCTACCAGATTGTTGATATCAATGGAATCTCGGAACAGTTTACAAACCAGCCAGATTGGACCATTTACACCAGAGGTATAGCCCTTGATTTTCTTAAATATGTTATAATGTGGCCTGATTAACTCGATAGGTCCTTCATCGGATCTTTTCCAAACTTTACCAGATTGTTTATCTCAACGACAGCTCGAACGATTTTGAAAACCAGCCAGATCGAACCAGTAACCAGTAACAGTAACACCAGAGTTATGGCCCTTGATTAAGTTGAAATTGCAGTAGTTTGCCTCGTTAAAGACAATAGGGCTTTCATTTTTCACCTGATCTTTACCAAACTTTACCAAATTGTTATTATCAATGAAAGTTTGGACAAATTCAAAACCAACCAAAACAGGTGTGTTTGTTATTATTGTTAAAGCCTTAGTATCAGAATTACCTCCCATATATTAAAAACAAATTATTTCTTATAGAAATGTATTGCTTTGAACACATTTATTATTTGGCATGGACAAGAATTGCTCATTCTGTCAATGTATAAAAAAAACGCTAAAATGTGATCAAAAAAGAATGTTATTCTCAAACAAAAACATTCCAAATTTTGTAATTTTAAAATGACCTCCCTTTTCTTTGAAATAAGAACGATTGCCGATAACCTATAACAGTATTTTCCTAACATATTTGCTTTATTTTTATCACCGACTTTGTTTACAAATGACATTATTATTGGTCATATCTTTGGCACTTTACCATTGAACCCGAACATATACGGCTTTGTATATCGTCTATGGAATTGACATGCATTTTATGTGCTGAATTTATTTTTTCTCAGTATATATACATATTCAGACAGAATTACCAGAGAGGATTCACCACACGTGTGGGAAGACAGTTATTTCTATTTACTATCTTATTAACTAACCGAACAGATACAGGGAAATATTACTATCAAACCAAGTCTGTGTATGATTTTGACGCAAATGGATACATTTGCCTACCAATATAAGTATTAATCTTCATATCCGAACATGTGAAAGCCCCCCTGACACTATAGAAGACTATATATCAACGTATTCTGACTGCTAATGCAAATACATTTATTCCACTGTATGTCCTAATGAGAGTGTATACAATGTTTTCCAGACGATATATATATATATATATATATATATATAACTTATATGGTTTGAGAAACTGTTGACATAACATAAACGGCTTTAACCAACCAGGCCAAACCCCAAAAATGAAGCGTCGAATCAATCACGTGCATTTTAAGAACCCGTGATATAACCTATACATTTAATCGGCACATATACATAAGTGTATGACCTGAACACCTGGATAGAGTTTTGATAAACGGCTTTGTAGCGTATATTTTGCCGTTATTTGGCGGGTTAGTTTCTTTAAAGAAGCTAACCCGCCAACAACAGGCACATTTTACAACATCTGTAAACCTATAGACGACGAGGTATATAATTATGTAACTTACATAGTTTGATAATCCAAACGCTATAGACACAATATAAACGGCTTTGATGGACCTCATTTTTCACAGAACGCATTCTTCACACATGTGTGAAAAATACGGTCGCATTCTTCACATATTGCAAATGTGACAAATGCGTTCGGATTTTTTGGCGATTTTTAACAGAAACGCCTTTTTCACACTTGTGTAAAGAAAGTTTTAGACCGTTGGTTTGTAATCACTTTCCCATCACAACCATGAGTTTGAGCCCCGCTGTGGTCAAAACTTTTCACGTCTGGGTTGTCGGACTACCTTGTTCTAAATGCCCGATATACTGTTTCACTGCGCCCGTTGCACTCAAACAAGCGACAGTCATAGGCCGATTTTTTAAACGGTAAATTTGATAATTAAAACGCATTTCAATTGCGATCATGACCAAGCATCTGATCTACGTTCTATAAAAACTGTCTATAATAGTGAGCTCCTAGACCTGCTTCACTGCGCATGTTTTGTTTTTCAAGTGGGGTGTGATGGACGGACGGACGTTCCAAAGGACAGACAGAGAAAGGACGGACGGATGGACGGATGGACAGACAGATATCTATTTTATTGTTAATTTTTATCACATTAAAGTTTACTTTTGCTACAATTTCCATAACTTCACGAAAATAGCTATTAATTGAAATTCATGTGAAAAATGCGTTTTGACTACATGTTGTCATCTTTTTAGGGTATTTTACGTGAGTGAAAATGTGTTTTCATGGTACATAATAAAAAGATGGTAAACGCAATTTTCGCAGGTTATGTGAAAAATGCGTTCGAATTCTGAGAAGAATGCGACCGGATTCTTCAAACGTGTGATGCGTTCTGTGAAAAATGTTAACCAGCCAGGCCAAACCCAAAAACTGGAGCGTCGAATAAGGAGTTACCAACTCATAAATTCATTTTACGCATATTCAATCTCGGCCATTTTAAGAACTCATCTTTACTTTTACATTATTATATGACCTGGATGGAGTTTTTTTAACATAGTCAAAAAGTCTGCTGCTGGCTTTTCTTTTTGTATGCGTTACTTCCCAAATGTCTCTCTTCAATGTATGTAAGTCAACGTTTCCAGGCAGATTTTGGTACAATATCTTATATCTGTTTAAATCACCACCAATGTTATATCTACAGATCGTAATGCAAATGATTAAAACAAACTCACATATTATGAATTATTAAACACAAGTCATCAAAAGGTGGGAATTAAAAAAAAAGTGCCCCCTCAGCTTGCATTACTGCTGTGAAAAAGACGTTTGCTCTGCTTCATCTATGCTCATAACGGGTGCAACTTCACATCTGCATTTTCTAAGGAGGCTCGATTATGTTTTGACACTAACAGCTAACATAAGTCCTGGCTTCTTAGTTTGTTATAAATTGGCAGCTTGCGTTAACTTATGTTACAATTGGGATATGAGTTAATTTACCAGGTCACTTTAAAGTTCGAGCTTTATTTTAAAAACTGCAACTGTTGCATCTTATATTGCCTGATCGTTTAGACTACTTGGGACTTGTTGATTTGGTTTAATTATATTTGCATGTTTGGATTTTAAATTGTGATGGTATGTCCTTCTGCGCTGAGATAACTGTATTGTTGTAGTCTTTTGTTCAATTCGAAATGCTCTGTTAGTAAAATATAACATATAATTAACCATGTTGAGAAAAGATTTGTGATGCAGCAACTCTATCTTCTACGGTCATCATCGAGCATTCCGCAGATGCAAGGCTAACATGTATAGAGTGTGAGCTGTCCTCGTTATCAGTCATTTCTTCCGTTTTGACACACTTTATTAAGGGTATTTAAAAGAGAACGTAGTTCTAGTCAAAGGTTACGAAATCATTCTGCATACAACTGTACATAACAGTTCTGTATAGAGTCAGTTCTTCATGCATCAGTACAAAGCAATCTGCATGGAGTTCGTTCAATTATTCATCAAAAACCAAATTCATTTTATTATGCAGATGTGTACTTTTCTACCTGATAAAGTGGTGAGCTAATAAAGTGACTGATAAAACAAAAGCATGCGGATACCGTGGCGTTTATGGTTCGTAACTGAAGACAAAACAATATGGCGTAACATTCAGTTTAATAGATACAAGTAATATATAGAGTCTGGTCATTGAGATTCATTTAAACACACGTTTTAAATAACCAACGAGGTGAAACAGACTTTATCTGTTTTGTAGTACAGTGTACTTAGTGACCCTGTCTGAATAACTACTGTTCTTTAACTTCATTTTATTGCGGAGCTATATTAAGCTCTAACTTCCAATACATAGAAGTTAGAGCATTGTATAGCTCCGCCCCCGTAGTTATTCTGCATTAAGTGGTTTAATGTTTTGCTTTCTCACCAAACCATACACTACAATTTAACTTGTAAAACTACTAATCCCTACAGAAAATGTGGATAATCTACATGATAGTAAGCATACTTTATCACTGCCATTTTCCTATCCAGTTTATGAGCAGCTTGCAATGTATGTTTCTGATTATTGTGTTATAGGCCATACGGATGACAATGCCAACTTTATTTTAATTTACAACACAATGTACACTACGAAAACCCCACACAATGTTGAAAGACGGTAACCGTTTTGTTGACAGCGTAATATATTTCTGGCTTTTACCATTTGGTTAGCCTAGTTATAACTTATAATTTAATAGTATATTTTGACTAAAGGTGTCCTTGCACCATTGATTTTCCTTCTTTGTTTTATATAGGTATGTCAAGAGACAAAATTGCACATTTTTCAACGTAGAACATTTTAAAACACATATCAATCAAACGATCGAGCGTCCGGCAATGTAAAAATACAATAAAAAAAACAGGGGGTCAATCTGTTGAATGACGTCACGTTCTATTTTGAAACGTTGCAGATAGTTTTACTCCATTTCTATTTTCGCTTTACTGTCTAAGTCAATTATAATTAAATACCTCAAAGAAACATTAACTAATGTTCCCAATCAATCATTCGGATGAACTGTATAGTTAATAATAACAAAAAGAAAACAAAAGTGTGCATTTTATATCACTAGTAAGGCAGGGAAACGTTTTTTAATTGGCACTATTTGACTATACACCACGGAAGCACACCACGGAAGCACAAACGCAATGGTGTAATTACGTCTATAGATGGCGTTAAATTGATAAATATATTTTTACAATTTCTTCACTTCAAAAAGGTAGAAAGAAATATATAGGCCAATTCTATTTTCTATAACTTTATTTCTACATGCTACCAACTATAATGGTGAATTAATATTTACAACAGTTTACTAATAATGATAGTGTCTCTCTCACATAACTACTGATCTCTTGTTAGTCCAGGTAAAAAGCCACGGAAAAAAAACCCGAACAATGAAAACCCTCCCTTTGTATAAGGTCCCTTCCAAATAAGGGGTTAGCATGGTCGTAAATATTAGCATGCTAACTCATCAATCTTATAGCATCTACAAATAAGGAATGCTAACACATAAATCATGTAGCATTAGCATTAGCCTGGTTCATAGAGCATCTCCCAAATAAGGGATGCTAACCCATAAATTATGATCATTAGCATTAGCCTGCGTTAGCCCTGTAGAGAGATACACATCTAGATTTATGGTGCTAACCGAAGACAGACATAATGTCCTCAGTAACCAGGCTTGAATACTGGTACCTGTACAAAATTACAACACTCCCCTCTCCCAGGCTTAATGGTCCCCATTAAAACCTTTAATCCCTCTCTTTAAACAAGAAATCAGTACCAACATTCACACTAAATGAAAGAATGTCAAATTACATGTTTAATAAAGTAATAATCAAAGTTGTCTTGTGCAGAATATTCTTACAAAATAAAGCATGCAATATTTGAGTAAATGAGTAAACGTTTACATGTAACGAACGCAAATTCTTTGTAACATGCATTAAGCTTTACTTGAAATGAATGAACAGATTTGGTGTATGTTTAAAGATATAAAACAAAGCCTCAGGAAGCAATATAATAAATCCATGGTATACTGTGTGTTCCAATGTTCATACACAATCCTCAAGGCATAAACTTGCCACACTAGTAAAACTGAGTCCTAATTCTGCACATTTAGTCCTAGACCTACACATAATTGTTCTCTGTATTTTTAACACAATCACACAAGTGTTCATTTTTGGTTCCATTCTCACTATGTCCTGGTGCCATTTAATTTGAATGAAATTTGTTTAAGTAAAATAACATGTAATTAATACACAAATGACATTAATGATCTTATAAAGATTATATAATTTGGCACAATATTTCGCGTATTAAATTATTGTTAATGTTATCATAGTGATATCTGAAAGGAAATCTGAGATCATAAGAGCACTTTTTAAATCCAATTTTTGTGAATTTTACTTTGCACAGATTAATCCAGAATATTACTAGATATTAAATAAAGAATCTTCTAGGAATATTGGGCTTACACAATATCCCAAATCCATTTATTCACTCAAGATCTAGATATTAAATAAAGAATTTTCTAGGAATATTGGGTTTACACAATATCCCAAATCCATTTATTCACTCAAGATCTAGATATTAAATAAAGAATCTTCTAGAAATATTGGGTTTACACAATATTCTTAATCCATTTGTTTTCCCTACAGAATTAATAGAATATTTTGGCACTACAAAAATAAAGAATATAATCCAGGCTAACCGTCCACTCTGTTCAAGACTTAATCACAAAATGACCCTGACATTTCCTTGTTCATCATGAGTTCTAATGAACTTTCTTTGTCTATAAATGCTTAATGACAGAAGTTTAACAGTACTCCTATCTTAAATTTGTATTGTCAACATTGAAATGGTTTATGTTGAACTCTGTGACTCTGACATCTGCATGCCTCAGATTTACTGTTAGTTTCCATCTTCAGGTGTTTGGAACTCAAAGGGCTGCTTACGGTGACTTGACATGTTTATGTTTCATTGACCAGTCTGGCAAGCTGTTCCCGTGATTTGGTATTTCTCTTTAATGCTCATTATGTCTCTCTTAATTAATACACCATCAATCAACATTAATTTCAACAAGTCCCAATGAAATCACATATTTCGCACACTGCTGGGAAATAACCTGCAACTGTGTCTCTTGGGGGTCGTTTACTGTCCGACTTGAGCCACTTAACAACAGGAGCAATTTCAGGATCTTGGTGCTGAAGTTTTGTCATTCTTTCTGGTGAATAGTTAACTGTACAGAAATCTTTTAAACTGCCTGACACTGTGATGTTTGGGGTGCTGCATTTTCGGACAATGAGCCATCAACTTTGTCAGAATTTATGCCATTTCTATTCTGTCCATTAACGTTACTTTCACGAGAAATGAAATTGCTGTCATATAGTAATCCTTTACTATCAGAACACTGTTGGATACGCAATTGGCTCACGCCACAGCGACTAAATTCCTTGATTCTGAGTAATCCATTGTACAATGACACACTGCAATCCCACGTTCTTACAACAAGAAGTTGCAAAATAAGGAGTATCCCACTCCATAATTCACCTGACCTTAACTTCACTCTGGAAATCCTTGCAACTGACGATTTGTCCAAACTTTCAGTCCTCTACACACTATCCTTTTCTAACAAGGGAACAACATCGTCAAACTGCGTAAAATTCGGCACCCATTACAGGGTCAAATGAAACAAATCATATATGTGTAGTCCATTGTTCATTAATCGTAAAGTTCGTTTACATTTGTTGTTTTACGGGTTTGTCATACTTAATGTTAAACACTTTACACTTTCCATTTGTGTCCCTTGTAATCATGTTGTGTGTCATATGACCAAACATAACCATCATCTAAAGTTTCAAGTTCTAAACTCTGACCTGTGTTCTGCAAAAATCCACCTTCATTACAAACAGAAGTTGCTTTTGCTCCAAATGAACATTCCGAAAATATACACAAACACATCAGAAGTAACATCAGGATTTTCATGGTGATTGTTACAAGTCCGAATTTCAAATATCTATTTTAAATGTTCCAGCACAGTTTTGCTAAACTAATTTCCTCTTCAGAAATGTGTTAAAGTTCTTATCCCACCGCTGCCACCAGTTTTACAATTTCTTCACTTCAAAAAGGTAGAAAGAAATATATAGGCCAATTCTATATTCTATAACTTTATTTCTACATGCTACCAACTATAATGGTGAATTAATATTTACAACAGTTTACTAATAATGATAGTGTCTCTCTCACATAACTACTGATCTCTTGTTAGTCCAGGTAAAAAGCCACGGAAAAAAACCCCGAACAATGAAAACCCTCCCTTTTTATAAGGTCCCTTCCAAATAAGGGGTTAGCATGGTCGTAAATATTAGCATGCTAACTCATCAATCTTATAGCATCTACAAATAAGGAATGCTAACACATAAATCATGTAGCATTAGCATTAGCCTGGTTCATAGAGCATCTCCCAAATAAGGGATGCTAAACCATAAATTATGATCATTAGCATTAGCCTGCGTTAGCCCTGTAGAGAGATACACATCTAGATTGATGGTGCTAACCGAAGACAGACATAATGTCCTCAGTAACCAGGCTTGAATACTGGTACCTGTACAAAATTACAACAATATGTACAAGCAATTATGTGCAGTTGGAAATTTTGGAATTGAGTGTATGATTTCCTCTTTCCAGAGATGTAACATGTAACACACTAAGGAAGCTGTTGACTTCTATCTTAGTCACATCTTGTCAAATACAATGAATATAATTCGTATTACTAACTTGATCTAAACATATAGTTTTTGTCTCGACTTTTCGAAGAAAAAAAGAGACATATGTGTTGCTTTTCCGACGGCGGCGGCGAAGGCGAAAGCGTCAACATTCAAGTTTTGCGTTTAGGTCATTTTCTCACAAACTGTATACACTAGACCTTTCAAACTTTGCTTATAGTTGTATCTTGGGTGGTATATCGCAACGTGACAAAGCAAATGTGGAAGTGACCTTGACCCTCCAAGCAAAGGGCAGATAACTTAAAATAAGTTTTAGATTCAACTTTTGCGTTTAGGTCACTTTTTTCACAGACTGTATGCCCTAGGCTTTTAACACTTTGCTTATAGTTGTATCTTGAGTGGTACATCGCAACGTGATAAGCAAATGTGGAAATGAACTTGACCCTCCAAGCAAAGGGCAGATAACTTAATAATTTTACCTTCAACTTTTGCGTGGAGGTCAATTTTGCGCAAACTGTATGCACTACACTTTTCAAACTTTGTTTATAGTTGTATCTAGGGTGGTACATCGCAACGTGACATGTAACCTTGACTCTCCAAGCAAAGGGCAGATAACCTTATAATTTGTACCTTCAACTTTGGCGTTTAGATCACTCTTTCACATACGGTATGCACTTAGACCTTCAAACTTTGCTTATAGTTGTATCTTGTGTGGTACATTGCAACGTGACAAAGCAAATGTGGATGTGACCTGGCCGTCACCATCCAAGCAAAGGGCAGATAACTTTAATTGTGACATTTACATCACTTTCTCATGAACTATAATTATGCACTAGATGTTTTAAAACTAATTTATAGCTTACTATTTGGAAGAAAAAAGTATTCTATTTTGACATAGTTGTGTCATGGGTAGTGCATCTTTTTGGACGCATGGATTTCATCTATGACCTTGACCTACTTTTGGAGCTGATGAATTTTAGCTCTACTGGCCAAGGACCTTCATTTTTCATCTGATCTTTACCAAACTTTAATAGATTGTTAATATCAATGAAAGCTCGGACAAGCTCAAAAACCAGCCAGATCGGATCCGTAAAAGCTGAGTTATGGCCCTTTGATTTAGTTAAAAATGCTATGTTTTGCCTCATTAATACGATAGGGCTTACACTTCACCAAACTTCACCAGATGTTTTGCCTTTCATTATTATTAGTATATTTTTAGAAAAAAAATTAATATATATAAAAAAAAATTAGATGTGT
Source organism: Cyrtodaria siliqua (assembly GCA_037043455.1). Taxonomy (NCBI): domain Eukaryota; kingdom Metazoa; phylum Mollusca; class Bivalvia; order Adapedonta; family Hiatellidae; genus Cyrtodaria; species Cyrtodaria siliqua. Next base: position 183,685 of record JAWPHD010002497.1, on the reverse strand, counting down.
TTTTTTTTGTGTTTTTTTTTAACTATTTTTTTTCATTTGATTTTTCTTTCTAATATTTTTTTTTGTTGACGCCCTGTTAGCAGGAAGCATCGCTATGATTTCTAGTTGTGGCTGTTGCGTTTTTTTCCAGTCTATTGATTTTTGATGGCCCCGTGACATTTTTACTTTTAAATTTCTTGTCGACGCTACTCCTCCTAAACGCCTAGCTGGATTTCGACGAAACTTGGCAGGAAGCATCGGTAAGAGGTCTAGTTGTGCATATCGCGCGTTTGTTCCAGTTCGCTGATTGATGACGGAGTTATGGTTCTTTGACATTTTACTTTAAATTTCTCGTCGTCGCTACTCCTAAACGGCTTGCTGGATTTCTACAAAATTTGGCGGGAAGCCTCAGTAGGATGTCTAGTTGTGCAGAGCGCGGTATATCAATGAAATATTGGGACAAGTTCGAAAAACAGCTAGATCTTGTTAGTAACGACAGATTTATGGCCCTTGATTTGTTGAAAAATGCTATATTGTATTTTCCTTTGTTAAATCTGTAGTTACTTCATTTTTTATCTGATCTGTACCATATTTGTTTAGAATGTGTATATAACCCCCCCACCCACCCCCACCCCCAACTCCCCACCACCACCCATTTTTATGAAATTTCTTTCATAAAAGAAAGTGGGACAAATTAAAAAAATACCCATGCCAGACTATACACAGCAGACTTATTGCCCATGATTACCAGGTGAGCGATCTAAGACCATCCTATTCCTGTTGTTTTTGCAATGTTTTAAAGAAGTACTGATGGGAATTTTATGTCAACAACCCTTGATATAAAGAGCCGTTTTAGCAAGTAGAGCGTCCACAGGCCCTCTTGGGCCTCTTGTTTTTAATAGAATGGGTGTTGTTTTTTTAAACAAATGCACTTAAATGTCATCTCAGCAAACTTCATTATTTTTAGTTACTAAAATGTTTACAAACTTTCATTTAAGCATCATTTACCTTTTTATTTTTAAGTCCGGCCCCCGTTAGGCGAGACATGTGAATCCGTGGTATAAAACATAAGTATTAGAACGAAAACGAATTGTTCCGAATGTTTCTCCTTAAACTGTTTTATTGTAAGAGTACTTACCTTAATGCACAAAAACATTTTTAAAATTCAATCCAATAAAGACAATCTTATAGAAACCAATTGGAGAATAAATATAAATCTAGTGTAATTTAATGACAAACGGAATAGTCTATTCCGACCGCTTTATGAGTGTGAATTCACGTTACAGAACTGTAAAATCGATGAAGACGAATCGTGCTGCAATATATCTATTGATACCAACTTTTACACCGATATGACACACTGCATATACTAACGCTATTCCAATAGGAGACGATTGCGAGACTACTGAATTAAAACAACGACACACAAATAAGCCATTAAATCGTGGTCATTTTCCAAACTAAATGTGGCATTGACAACAAAGTGTAGAGGGTACAACATTAACAGTTACACGTGCATCAGAGAAACTCGAGTACACGTGCATCAGAGAAACTCGAGTACACGTGCATCAGAGAAACTCGAGTGTTAGTTACAGTGAAGCGTTGCGTTAGTGTTTAATGATATCAATGCGCGACTCACTATGTGTATCCTGTTTTGTTTCGGTTTAAGTTTCATTTTAAGAAATCAAGCACTACAGTAGTGGTATGTGAATAAAACACAAAATGAACAATAACTATGGTATTGCAATGTATTATTTATTTCTTTATGCAATATCATGGTCGACGGTCAATCACAAATTAGTGATAGTTGATACAAACCCTTGTTAGAAAATAAACGCTCCCTTCTGATGAATTACTGTTAATAGAGTGACCTCGGATGAAAAGCATATCATTAAGACAGCAGAATAGCACATGGGTGTCTTCATTAATCAATATGCTTTGCCTTTCAGTAATCCGGAATACAACATGTATCTAAACTATAACATCAGAAACATATTTGTTTTTTCATAACCTTTAAAAAAAGCACCATGCTCAATTTCAAACACAAAATATAATTAAACTTTGATGATATAATGAAACTCTGAATAAAGCAAAATCATAACCTTTAATAATGATCCATTCCCTAAAAGTTGGTGAATTAATGATGCAAATTTTTTTTTTTTTCCTGTTTCTTTTTTTGTTCAGTATACTAACAACAGGTAAAAAGGAAAAAGGATCCTAACTCACCGTACTTGTTTGGATCGCCACGAACATGAAAGTTTCATTAAAAAAGAGTTGATCGATTAAGCTTAAATAGCTTTAATATGCCTGTTTGGAAAACGCGGCGTATGGTTGTCCGTACGTACGTTTAATACGTCCTTAATTTAATACGTCCTTACGTACGTCCTTAATACCATGCTGAAAGTCCTTAAACATGTATGTGTACTTCAACGAACTGTCTGTAACAGAAATTGTGTCAGACGACATACCTACTACATACAATCCATTAGGCAGGAACTACGTGTGAGTATAACAGTATTACGCAAACCAAATTGGAACATGGGCATTTCTTGTATGTTCCAGTAACTTAATTCAATCCAAACAGAAGAATGGGTAGGCGTATAATAGCGTTTTCTTGTTCCTGTATCGTCAGAGTTTTGGAAAGTAAAAGATGCGGATGCAGCTTCAATAGTTGATACCGTAAGTAATAGTTGATACCGCAAGTAATAGTTGATACCGTAAGTAATAGTTGATACCGTAAGTAATAGTTGATACCGTAAGTAATAGTATCATAAGTAATAGTTTATACCGTAAGGAATAGTTGATACCGTAAGTAATAGTTGATACCGTAAGTACTAGTTGATACCGTAAGTAATAGTTGATACCGTAAGTAATTGAAGTGCATGTACTCAAGCCCAGTATTCGACGTCATCAGCAGGTGCACGAGATGATCATCCGTAACGAAGATTTGTCTCGACTAGGTAAGTAAACACACACATTTCAGCTCTAATTCTCAGTCCATAAAGATATAATTGTGCCTAAAGTATCGCAATCAATGCTAAAAAGACTCGGTTAATATTCACTTCTGATAATACTTAGCGAATTGAGAGCAGAATCAAAGAAGAGCAGAATCAAAGAAGAGCAGAATCAAAGAAAGTTAAAAATGAAAAAACTCCGCTGAGAATCATCTCGCTAAAATAACTTTCTTTGATTCTGCTCTCAATTTGCTAAGTATTAGCAGAAGTGAATATTAACCGAGTCTTTTTACCATTGATTGCGATACTTTAGGCGTAATTATATATTATTTGTAGCATGTTCGGTGACATTTCCTTTGATGATTGCAGAGCATTAAATCGTTTAATTTAGGGTAACTAAAGGGGCGTGGCTAAACCGTACTACAACTACCGGATATTGGAATTTAGAGTACGGTCACTATGACGTCATAGTGTTACTAAGTACACCATGCTACAAAAAAGATAGAGTCTGTCTCAGCTCGTTGGTTATTTAAACACCTCGATGGGCTACGCCCATCTCGGTGTTTAAATAAGCCAACTCGCTGAGACCAGACTCTATCTATTACTTATGGACTGAGAATTAGAGCTGAAATGCGTGTGTTTACTTACCGAGTCGAGACAAATCTTCGTTACGGATGATCATCTCGTGCACCTGCTCATGACGTCGATTACTGGGCTTGGTACTTGGAGTAAGACTGTTTTCGTTATACGTGAGCGGATGGTTGTATTACGGAATTTCAGACGTCTTAGTCATTTATACAAATACTTCGCATCTTGTATATTTCACTTTTTTTTGTTTTCTGTCAAAACGCGAATTGCTCAAAAACACGTAGCACGGGTTGACATACAATAATGAATGATTTGGGTAACATTTCTTGTACAAACAATAAATCCAATTATTAATTGCTCAATTTCAATTGAAAATATCAACATACATTGCAGTAAGAATGTATTTCCCTTGAGCTGTTAAGTAATAGATTGAGTCTGGTCTCAGCGAGTTGGCTTATTTAAACACCGAGATGGGCGTAGCCCATTGAGGTGTTTAAATAACCAACGAGCTGGCTTATTTAAACACCGAGATGGGCGTAGCCCATCGAGGTGTTTAAATAACCAACGAGCTGAGACAGACTCTATCTTTTTTGTAGCATGGTGTACTTGTAGCATGGTCGATGACATTTCCTTTGATGAATGCAGAGCGTTAAATCGTTTAATTTAGGGTAACTAAAGGGGCGTGGCTTTACCGTGCTACAAGTACCGGATATTGGAATTTAGAGTACGGTCACTATGACGTCACAGTGTTACTAAGTATACCATGCTACAAAAAAGATAGAGTCTGTCTCAGCTTGTTGGTTATTTAAACACCTCGATGGGCTACGCCCATCTCGGTGTTTAAATAAGCCAACTCGCTGAGACCAGACTCTATCTATTACTTAGTAACACTGTGACGTCATAGTGACCGTACTCTAAATTCCAATATCCGGTAGTTGTAGTACGGCATAGCCACGCCCCTTTAGTTACCCTAAATTAAACGATTTAATGCTCTGCGTTCATCAAAGGAAATGTCACCGACCATGCTACAAAACAGTTTGGTTTCATCTCGTTGGTTAATTTAAACACCTCGATGGGCTACGCCTATCTCGATGTTTAAATTAACCATACTCTATATATTACTTAACAGCTCAAGGGAAATACATTCTTACTGCAATGTATGTTGATATTTTCAATTGAAATTGAGCAATTAATAATTGGATTTATTGTTTGTACAAGAAATGTTACCCAAATCATTCATTATTGTATGTCAACCCGTGCTACGTGTTTTTGAGCAATTCGCGTTTTGACAGAAAACAAAAAAAAAGTGAAATATACAAGATGCGAAGTATTTGTATAAATGACTAAGACGTCTGAAATTCCGTAATACAACCATCCGCTCACGTATAACGAAAACAGTCTTACTCCAAGTACCAAGCCCAGTAATCGACGTCATCAGCAGGTGCACGAGATGATCATCCGTAACGAAGATTTGTCTCGACTCGGTAAGTAAACACACGCATTTCAGCTCTAATTCTCAGTCCATAAATAATATATAATTACGCCTAAAGTATCGCAATAAATGGTAAAAAGACTCGGTTAATATTCACTTCTGCTAATACTTAGCAAATTGAGAGCAGAATCAAAGAAAGTTATTTTAGCGAGATGATTCTCAGCGGAGTTTTTTCATTGATTCTGCTCTTCTTTGATACTGCTCTCAATTCGCTATGTATTATCAGAAGTGAATATTAACCGAGTCGTTTTAGCATTGATTGCGATACTTTAGGTAGCATGGTCGGTGACATTTCCTTTGATGAATGCAGAGCATTAAATCGTTTAATTTAGGGTAACTAAAGGGGCGTGGCTATGCCGTACTACAATTACCGGATATTGGAATTTAGAGTACGGTCACTATGACGTCACAGTGTTACTAAGTACACCATGCTACAAAAAAGATAGAGTCTGTCTCAGCTCGTTGGTTATTTAAACAACTCGATGGGCTACCTCAGCGAGTTGGCTTATTTAAACACCGAGATGGGCTAGCTCGTTGGTTATTTAAACACCGAGATGGGCGTAGCCCATCTCGGTGTTTAAATAAGCCAACTCGCTGAGACCAGACTCTATCTATTACTTGTAGAATGTCCATTTCAGCTCCCTGTCATACTCTAATTTGTTATATTAACTGTTATTCTAACTGTTATTCTGACAGGTGTTGTTTTCAATTAAACGATTTACAAAGAGAATTTTCAGTGACGACCATGCTACAATAACTGTTAAAGGTGAATGTACTCGTAGAATAGCTCCGAATGAGTAGTTGACCTATATATGCGTGAGTATTTTACGAATCTTTCATTATTAAACAAATACATAATTTCGTCGACAGCGATTCCGGTTTCCGTTTAAGTTTCATTTTGAAAAACAACATGTACTAGCAGCCAGATTTGTTGACAAAATTAAAAACAAATAAAAAATATTGTGTTTTTACACGAGAATCAATAGTGTGTTTTTACCGTCATATGCATACCGTCTTCGGGTTTGCTCAAATTTATGTATTACTAGCATTTTAAATATTGAGTTCTGCTAGAGGGCATGAACGGTAGCAAACACTTTTCACTACCGTTCATGAACAGTCTCAATCAAACCGAGACTGCAATATTTTTTGTATTTATCGATTTCCAAATTTCTCCTTTCAAACTTTTTTATATTGTTGTTTACTTTTTTACAGATCGTTCTTCTCTGATTTATATTTTAAGCCAATGGCATGGATATTTAAATATTTTGCATTTGCTACGTGTTTTAGAACATCGGAAATTAGATGTCACTGCAGCAATGAACATGAGAAAGTAAATAGCATGCGTGTGTAGATTAAACGTTAAAGTTTTGGACGACATATGTTTATGATCGACATATGTGTACAAGGCACTGAGATGGTTTTGCTAATTTGTTTGTATGTGGACATGTAGTAATGGGTTTCTTGCTACCTATTGTTAAAAAGTAAGATGGTGGAAATATATACTGAAGCGAAAAAGAAACGCAACTCGGAAATTTCCGCTATGTACTGTATGTACAATATGCTGCTGTTAATCAAATGATACATGGCTAAGTAAGACCTTTCCTTTCGGAAAAAATACTAAAACAACACATGACACAGCAAGTAGTATTCCTTCAAAGCATGTGAGCAAACTTAGGATGTAAAATTGTGCAAACTCTTTACGTTAAATGCACTACTGAAGTGGTTCATTATTATTAAAGTGGAAATGCAACATTTATGAATTTCTTGTTACAAAGTGTAATGTGATTAAAACTTCTACAACATCACAGTTGTATCCTTTAACTAACTGCAAAACATCTTGGGATTTCTTTCAAATATTATGTAGAAGTAAGGATGCAGTATATACAATATCTAACATGGTTGATTAAAATTCTCAATGTTGATTGGCTATTGGAGAGGTCTTAAAAAAAGCTATACAATACCTCGTCATGTACATCAACCGTTAAGACGTCATTTTAATCGACATAACACACTTTAACCGTTGAGACGTCATTTTAAACGTCAGATGCAAAACACAACAACGCAGTGAAATGCGTTATTTTAAGCGACACCACGTTCCAACAACACATTTACATAGCATGAAGCTGTATATGCTTCTCGTTTGATGTTGAGAAATAGGCATAAAATGTCAGTTGTGAGAATTTGTTCGTATTGTGTGCAATCTCTAGGCAAAATGAGTATAATGATACATAAAACTCCATGTCAAATAAGAAATAAAATATTTCCAGCAGGTTTATATTGTGCGAGATCAAAACCTGGTGTTTGGGACTTGAAACACATCGATATCGCGGTCCTGCGGTCGTTGGTATCGATGAACTTCAAGTCCCGCCCACCAGGTATTGATCTGCGACAATATAAACCCGCTGGAAATATTTTATTTCCTAAATAAAGCTGAAATTTCCGATTTGCGTTTCTTTTTCGCTTTAGTATATATTACTAGTACGTCTTATTATTGATTTTTAAACCTCCTAACAATAACTCGTTTTGTAAAGTTGACTTTCATTTCGCTGGCGTTTTGAAGATGCTTTTCAATTATGATAAGCTATGGGTGGAACATTGTTTTCATTTAAGTTGACGCTTTCGAATTTTGCCATGTCTTTGATGTGAAATCAATCGTATTAAAATGCGCTATAGCTTCTCTATTTGTGAAAGTTATTATGGTATATGGTTTTTCTACATAGCATGCATTAGTTCAATCATTAATATGAATTATAAGAATAGTATAAAGTAAATTGTGTTTGCATATTACTGACTTCTGATAATATTGCACCAATAATGTATTTCAACATTTGGTAAAATAACTAAGATAATTGTTGAAAACTCAAACTTTTATTTAATGATATCCAAGCCGGTTTACAGTCAGTATGATACTGGATTAATAAATCGAGACGCTAATTTTGATGCTTGATAAAAACTTCAAAATTGCCATGTGTCCTTTTAGTGCGTGTTTTTGGTTGACTGTGTTCTGTGAAAGCTACATTTCCTGTTCGACTTTTATACCTACATGTATTTATTTTTATCATGCAGATATGCACTTTTCTGCCTAATAAAGGGGTGACCTAATAACATTTGCTTTATTAGGCACTGACCAATAGAGCAAATCAATGCGGAATCCGTCGGCGTTTACTGTACGTAACGTTATCTAACGTCACGCACGTCACGTTGCCTGACGTCATAATACAAACAAAAAACAAAAAAAACATGGCGGCGTCTTCGATAAGCGTAACATTCTGAGAAATAGGTAATAATAGTAATTCATACAGAAAATGTGGATAATCTACATGATAAATAGAATATTATGTCAGTGCCTTTTACTATCAAGTTTATTAGGCTCGGCACAGAGCCTCGCCATTCCTCGTTTTCTAAGCCTCACCTAATAAACATGACACTAAAAGGCACTGACATAATATTCTCTATGTAATAGAACAATAAACAACTATAACATAATAGTTATATTCATATTCAAGTAATTAAGTATATGCTGTAGAATGTTAGATCTCTAAATAAAGAGAAATTTAGAAGTCTTCATTATAACACTGTTCACTAGAAGTATCAAACAAAAATAAACTTCCGACTTTTTTGCTGGTATTTCTATAGATCCGTTTTTGAGGGTGTATACAAGCTTAAACAGCGTTTTAATAAAACAAGGTTTGATGTTTGTAAGAACACTTAAGTGAGTACTAAATATCCCATAAACGGTTTCAAATTTGCCAAGCAATACACTTTTATGGATGATATGGACGTTTTAAAGGGAAGTAATTTGATGGTTGTTGATAAACAAAAGCTGCCATCTACACAATCTGTGTTATGTTTTTTTGTGATTTTTTGGGTAAGGAACATATAGAGAATTTCGTCTCGGACAAATTTCGATAATTTCGTAGATTTAATTTTCTTTTGTGGCCAAAATACTTGTTTTAAAGGGACACTGTCCGTAAGTAAGCAGATATTGAGCATAACCAAATATCCGTCTGACTTTTATTCAGTGAAATGTATACATGAAAACATGAGCATAGACCCTCATTCGTGAGTTTGAAAAAAAAATCTTTACTTATTATTTGTAAAAGTGGGACCCCATATTTACCTTTTCTGCAATCACGTGACTTCCATTAGCGCATTAGGTTTTCACCATAGTATGTATTGCCCAATATAGCCCGGTTAGCTCAGTCGGGAGCTATGTCGACAACTTTACGCTCACGTTCACTATTATTACCGCGAGTGTACTTTTAGTTTGGGCTGCGAGTTCAAACGCCCGAAGCGGTTTCTCTTTTATTTGTACCGCGATTGAATTCCGTCAAACAATCCTGCTTTTAATTAGTAAATATTCAATAATGTTTGGTGTGTAATGTTTGCGAACAAAATTAGTGTGTGTTTTTTAAGCTAAAAGTTACGGACATTGTCCCTTTAACAAAAAGACGGCTAACTCCCTTGTGTACTGAACTTTTCAAAAATAATGATTAAAATTGTTCACCATTTATACAGTTAAATATTAAAAGTTGTTCAAGAAAATGTTCACTGTTGAATTATAATCCCAATACACGTTATCGGGCGTTTTCCGATTAATACCTCCCACGGTTTCACCGTGTATCGCATACAACCTCTCATGCTATCACTTTATGTCTCAACCATGCACGTCGTCCATATGACCACATGCCGCCTTCCGTCCACAGATGGCGCGTTATGTATCTTCCAACGCCGAAGTGCTACATATTGCCCAACGACGAAGTATTCTGTATCGTACAAGACGAGATGTTGTTGTATTGTACAAGACGAGATGTTGTATCAGCTCACAATATAGCCTGGGGGATTTCAGCCTACCATAGAGCTCGGGGAAATCAGCCTACCATAGAGCTCGCATATTTCAACCAAACATCGACGTGTACTGTATCGTCCTATAACAAACACAGGCTATTTGGGCTAAAATTGCCCAAGCATCTTTGGAAATATATAAAAGTCGCACCGACTACAAATCAGTAGTGTTATTATTTACTGGTCCTTATGGGCTCATCAAACCCATTCTGTGTTGCTTTAAAGTATAATATCGCTTAAACCGCTGCTAGGAGGCGTGAGAGGTGTTGCATCTTATAATTACCTCTCATGGACAGACTCAATAAAACCGAGTCTGCTACTTTTCTCTCTTGTTTGTGTTTGTTGCTTCCAAGTGATCACCTTTTCAGTATTTATTTACAAAAATGGACATAAATTTATAGAATACAAATAAAAGTCAATACTAACTAGCTGAATACAATCAACTTCTTGAAAACCCCATCTTGACATTTTTCTTTGTAAAACATTGATTCAATTTTGCCTGCAGTATTATACCAGTATCATCCATCCATTGTTCATTACTACAATTAATGTTGGTCTGGCGAATTTCAATAGATCCAACCAGTTATAAACTAGATTTTTTAACAAATTAATTATGAATGAGAGTTACTACAGCTTATGACAATACCTCCCCACTTAAAGAAATTGCTATATATTTTAACCACACGAAATGCCTACTAAAATCATCGTCCCTTACATTCGGCGACTCAAATAATCTGCCCAAATAGCATATTTTCATTCATTCTCGCAACAAATTGATTAATCGTGACTTAGTTTCTTTATTTGCCCGATAAAGGGTTCCTCCTTTGCATTGATATGTTACTTGTAAAATATATTTGTCTCCGTACCTACCCATTTTATTAATATAAGCATGTTTTTCACATGAATATAATTAATAGCATCACCAAATATTGAAGAAAAAAAAGACCCGTATTTATTTTTCTTTTAAATGCTAGTCTTATTAGACATTATGTATAGATTGTACTTGTCAAAATTCTTTATAATATCATCAAGGATGCTTGAAAGACTACCAATCCTTGAACAACAACTGAAAAATGAAGTGGAGGTCACTTTGGATTCCAATAAATAGTAACATGGCGATTTCCAAAGTGGTGGTCTTCTTTCTTAATTTGAAGAATATGAACTAAACTACCTCTGCTGAAAATGTGGTGCTTTTGTCCGGCTTGGTTAGATACATTCGAAATATGCATAATTCGCCCCTAGCTGTTAGTGCTATCTTCAGAGAAGATATAAAAGTAAAACTGGAAATGTAGCATGCAAGGACCACAGTCAACCAAACACCAACAAAACAAACAATAATTACAAAGATGAATAAAAGTCAAGAAATGATATCACACTGAAATGGTCATTCCTGACATTCACCGTATGAAATCGTTCTACTATTACCTTTTTCTGTCAAGCCTGACAAAGGTGCTGCAATAGATATAAAGCTATAGAATGAATTTCCTGTAAAACACCGCAAGCTCAAAATCTACCTGACCTGTTTCTTATTTCCGGGCCTTAGTCTTCCAAACAGGTCCCGCAATACCAGCATATGCTACCCTATCATCCACACAAAACCATACTATCACAATCCTATTTTATATTGTGTATCAAGGTTAGCGTGTATGGTTAGCGCTTGTAAATTGTAATCTATATGGTCAATTTTAACTCAGTGAATACCTGTCACCATGTACACGCATGGACTCACAATACCCCACATGCGTTTCACACCTGTCAAATCCATCGAATCTTACCATCGACCATCGCATCTTACCATCGCATCTTACTATCGACCATCGCATCTTACCATCGACCATCGCATCTTACCATCGGCCATCGATGGTAAGATGCGATGGACCATCGACCATCGCATCTTACCATCGCATATTACCATCGACCTAGTTCGATCGATGGTAAGATGCGATGGTAAGATGGCCCTAACAGGACACTGTATTTTCACACCTCAAGGTATATTTGTATAGATGAGTAATGAATCAATTATTTACATTCTTGTCAGCGAACTGGTAACATCGGTATTGATTAGTAAAAGTTAGACAGAAATTGGACATCTGAGGTAAGTAATATTTCTGTATTAATTCCATTTTCAAGTCTTAATTTACTACGCATTGTTGTGATCCCATTCAATCAGGGGTATTTGTGTGGAGACAGAAACTGTATTGACAAATATTTATATGATATGTGTTTGGCTCGAAAATGGCTCATGTGTTCGTCTGTCCGTATGCTATGTTCATGCCCAAATGACGGAGATGCATGTCTAGATATATTCTACGTAATGTTGGTATTCTACATGTTTAATTTGTCCTATGAATAGCGCAATTAGTTAAACTGTTACATTGTTTAAAAGTAATTCGTTATGTCAACGGTACGGAGTGAACATTGTATTTTACTAATTGTTGTACATCCTTGTACGGAGTATGAGCGTTATGTGTGTTGGGTCAGATGGAGTGTACGTAATATTTATTGTGACGTATTACTGTACGGGGTATTAACTTTTACCAATCTAGATCCCGTGAAGCCGATAGTGAACGGTGGGAGTTATTGGTACGGTACGGCGTTCGAGATGGAAGCGTACTGAGGCGAGAGGACGGTGCCGGATCTGTGCGACGGTGGTATATATACCGGAGAGTTACGACGTTGTACCCAGTGGCGGATCTACTGCTCGCGAAATACGGATGGGCCTATGAACGCATAATTATAATGCTGGTAGAAGGACCTGCGTCATGTGCGTTGTGTATTGTGTTTTTCTGCGGAGGACAGGTTCAGTTATTGTATGACAAGTTTAGTTACATACGATAATCACACTGTTTGGTTGCCAAGTGAGCCAACATATGCTGAACCAAACAGCTAACGCACCAGTAGACAATACCTTTAATATCTCAATAATAACAATCAATAAATCAAAACAAATTTCATTCTGAACGAGACAAATATCTTGACAATAACGACTGTAAATTTTAAAAAATCATTTAAATCACCTGTCTCCAACGGTACCAGTCGGCGTATAATAAGTTCATACATTAAAGGTATTGTCTACTGGTGCGTTAGCTGTTTGGTACAGTATAATAACCATATTTCAAGAACATAGCGAGTCACAGCTAGGTGACAATAGATGAACAGTCGCGACGTTAGATGTAGCTTTTTATTTCACCGAGTCTATCCTACATACATGCTTTTATATTTGTGTATTAAATACAGTATTTTAGTAAATGTTTTATATAAATTGCTAATGCTTTGCCAGTGTTACGTCATTTACTGCGTCCAATATTTTGGTTGATTACGCTATCTTAGCCAAGGCTATCAGGGCAATCACGATCACTATGACACCACCACAGCCCGTGCCTTTGTAATCACCAGTCATCACAGTCGGTGTTAGTGTAACATTGTAACATGCATTTGAAATATGTCGTATAGTCCGTATACCGCTGATATGTTACTCTGAATTTTGAGTTGTATGTTACTTCTGGATCGTTAAATATTCATTCGTTAGCCTCTCGTTTCCGTCGTAGTTCGTTTCAATATGTATACAGTGAGTCCCAACGTTTCTGTCGTAATATGCTTTATGGAAACCATTACATGTATCTAAATCAATGCGCCAGTCGTCACTGACAGTTCCATTACTGCATTTGGAGTCTCCGTTTTTTTCGCATGCAGTGTAAGTTTAATTTATTCTTATAAAGGGGTTTTGGAAAAAAAAACGATTAGATAGTGGAATTGCAATAGATACATAGTGTATTGTCAACATGTCGTGCTGTGCAACAGACACTCTGTTGCCAACTCTTGGAATGCCAAAAGTTACATCTTACCTAAATGTATGATTCTTTCGTGATCTAGTGTTGCGGCCTACTGTAGAAGCCAATGCACAACTGAGAGTGTGTTCGGCTAATCTTGCATTAGTATTTGGATGATTTAGTGAAATGTCTTTTATTGACGAAACTTTATAAAACAATAAAAAAAAATGAACGGTATGCTTCCTTTTAAAATATATTTGAACTTCTTCGCCAACACGACACGAAAATGATATCAGTGTGTGCTGACGGGTTGTTGTAGTTATAATCATCGAACTTGTCCAAACAGCTATATATTCAAAAACTGGATTCCTGACCAGATTACATATTCGTCACATGTTAGAATAATAACGGGTGCTATTTTGTATTCTTTACTGTCAAATATGGTCCATAATGCATTTTTTCTATTGATCGTATGGTGTAAGTGTTCTTTGTCTGTAAGGTTTATTAGTAATGAAAAAAACTTATTGTTTGAGGCGCTTGTTTGAGCCAAGGGTTTTTGGACTGTAAAGACAAAATTCAACTAGTACCCAAATAAAATGTATATCACTTAAACAGACATTTTTAGTGGTAAATAAAAATACCTTACTTTTCCAAATCGGTTGAGAAATAAAAATTTCACATGAAAAAGTTGTTTTTGATAGGGCCTTTTCAATGCAAAATTCAGCTGCGTCAAATTTGAAAAATATATTTTTTTAGAATTTTTATTCAAAAATGATTTGTATGTGTTGAATGAAAACGCTCTGAACGTTTTATAGTAAAATATTAAGGCTAACTGAAGTTATTTGAGATTATTTGATTTTCAACAAGGAATTTACATGGGAAAAGCCCCACCAAAATAACATTTTGGCTGTAAAGTATTTATTTTCAACCGATTTTCAAAACTAAGGTATTTTTATTTACCACTAAATTTCCAGTTCCAATGATATATCATTTATGAACCCATTATAAAATTGCTAAAGTTAATGCTGAAACATTTGTCTGAAACAAGCGCCCCAAACAATAGTTTGATAATTATTCTTAAGGAAACGTGTCTCCATCTCCACTATAGTGGTATCGAGGGAGTGGTTGAAAGATATTGCTTTATATATGTGACATTTTCCATCCAAAGAACAGCAAAGGCAACTGTTCAAACAGCTCGATTGATGAACACAGTTGATTGTGTCAAACTATTCGTGTTTAAACTTCGTCTCCCAGTTAACAGAACAACGATACAGCTAAAACATTCACCATTTCAAAATAAACTTTTCAAATGTACGAGCAATTCATCTCTGGATCAGCAAATAACACGCATAGTTAAATAAAATATTTATAGGCTAAACAGAGGTTTAAAAGAAAATTTCATTGATTGCATCCACTCAATTAGGGTATTGTTTCTTTGTTGTTTTGTCTAAATGTTTAAGATAGATTAACAAATTACAAACTGAAAACGTGACATTTATTAGTTATACCAGATATGCTTAAGTTACGTGGTTAATGTTTTGATTGTACAATAAACAATGGACAATGGACAATGGACAATGAAGCAGTTTGATAAACACATTGGTGAACACGCTCGTTGATACATTTATTATACAATTTTATATCTTTATCAAAACATTAGGAAGAACAAAGACTCATTTGAAGATACCAATTATTTAACACTAATTATAGATATAAAAATCGAACAGGAAAAGCAGCATTCATGGATGACAGTCAAACACAGACACACATAGAAACAAAAAACAAATTAAAAGATGAAAAAAATGCGAAATAAGATATCACAAACCCAAAAGGTTGACAATAGGGCTACCACATTGGAACGGTCAGTGGCAAAAAAGGCCGCTCGGGGTTTAAACCATGTTCTAGGGCTCACCAAAACTCACACTTATCCTACTGTCAACCCAATAAAACGGGACAGTGTAAATAAAGAAATCCCCGCCTTGAACTATTCTCTAACCAACAAGGCAGCTAATCCGCATACAATTCTCAGATTGACGCAACGAAATAATCATCTTTCATGACTAAAGATCATGCTAGCAGTGTTAGAATGGTCGTCTATGCAAACATCCTTTGCATATATTGTTATCTTGTGTGTGTTTTTTCGTATCTTTATCGATACTCTCAATATCCGAAATGAAAAAAGTACGCCGCTGGACATGGAAGTGAAGTACGGTAGCATGTTGAATTTTAGGAAAACTGTAATGTTGTATATGTTTGTTGGTGAATCTGGTACACTGATTTGTATATGTTTGTTGGTGAATCTGGTACACTGATTTGTATATGTTTGTTGGTGAATCTGGTACACTGATTTGTATATGTTTGTTGGTGAATCTGGTACACTGATTTGTATATGTTTGTTGGTGAATCTGGTACACTGATTTGTATATGTTTGTTGGTGAATCTGGTACACTGATTTGTATATGTTTGTTGGTGAATCTGGTACACTGATTTGTATATGTTTGTTGGTGAATCTGGTACACTGATTTGTATATGTTTGTTGGTGAATCTGGTACACTGATTTGTATATGTTTGTTGGTGAATCTGGTACACTGATTTGTATATGTTTGTTGGTGAATCTGGTACACTGATTTGTATATGTTTGTTGGTGAATCTGGTACACTGATTTGTATATGTTTGTTGGTGAATCTGGTACACTGATTTGTATATGTTTGTTGGTGAATCTGGTACACTGATTTGTATATGTTTGTTGGTGAATCTGGTACACTGATTTGTATATGTTTGTTGGTGAATCTGGTACACTGATTTGTATATGTTTGTTGGTGAATCTGGTACACTGATTTGTATATGTTTGTTGGTGAATCTGGTACACTGATTTGTATATGTTTGTTGGTGAATCTGGTACACTGATTTGTATATGTTTGTTGGTGAATCTGGTACACTGATTTGTATATGTTTGTTGGTGAATCTGGTACACTGATTTGTATATGTTTGTTGGTGAATCTGGTACACTGATTTGTATATGTTTGTTGGTGAATCTGGTACACTGATTTGGTTGTTGGTGTAATGTGGGGATTCGTATACTCTTACTTGGTTGTTAGTGTATGTGGGAGAAGTGTGTACCCATCGGACGGTAGGTGCTACACATATTAAGTATACACTGCAGTTAGTTAGTATTTTGTCTGCTTCAAGATAAGTCAGCATTCTAAGCAATCACTGATCTAATTTTACATGTATAGCTACTACCAGATGCACCAAAATTCAAAAATTGACAGTTAGGTATAATAGTTTTGTTCTAGAAAGTATATAAATATATACAATATATAATTGTTTTAATGTATCTGCCTAGTGTAGTGTTTAAAATACATGCCAGATCTTAAGTATTTAGAACATTATAATTTATGTGCGGCTTCTTGAGATATACTATTTGGCATGACAAACTTCAGAATTACTTAATATATATTATTAGTTTACTATTACCATCATTACCAAACATACCATGACAACATATATTTAGGTTGATGTCAAAAGTTGTTTTTTAAGGTATATTTTCCATAAAATGCAGAATGTTTTGTTAATTCTACATTTTCTTTGTTACAACTGCTGATTGCTGTCTCACTATGGTCCCCATCTTTGTTTATCAACGCTTATGACTTGTATAAACATATTGTCTGTTAATTGTCAGGGTCTTGGGGCAGCAGAAACACGTATCGATGTATTCAGTAAGGGTGAACTATCAATAACTCAAATAGAAGGAATAATAACCGTTATAACAAAGGAAAATAAATCGAGACTGCATATCTCCAATCTCCCATCTAAATTGTACATATAAAATTGCCTCAGGCTCTGTTGCAAATACAATTAAATCAACAACTTATTAAGCTGATAAATAAAGATCAATCTGGTTTTATCTTTGAAAGATACTTAGGAGAAAACACTAGACTTATATAATTATGATGTTATGCAATATGCAGAAGAATATAATCTGCCAGGTTTAATTCTCTTGATTGATTTTGAAGAAAAAAATCGATTCTCTAGCATGGGCCTTTATATTTAAAGTACTTACAGGTTTTAAATTTGGAGAACACTTTATAGCATGGATATGAATGGATAAAGATTTCATATAAAAATCAAATTTGGCTGTTAACCAAGGAGGAACCTGTCATCGTTTTTCAACATCGGAAGGGGCTGCCGTCAGGGCGACCCCTTGTCACCTTATACTTTTATTTTGTATACTGCAATATTGGCATTTAGAATAAGAAATAATAAAAATATTAAAGGTATTACTACAGAGAATGTAGAAATTAAACTTTCCCAGGATCTGATACATATCTGAATGAAACACTTTTAGAACTATTAAAATACTCTAAATATTCTGGTTTAAATATAAATTTTGACAAAACAAGGAGGAAAAAATTCAGTTCAGATACCATCAAAACAAAATGGAAACTTATCTGGGTAAAAACATAATTCCAAGCTACTAGGAATTCATTTTAACGTCGACTTAGGTAAAATGATAGATTTAAACTATAACGATCAGATTTTAAACATCCAAAATACAGTAAAGACGAAGATATTTAACACTATTTGGTAAAATCACAGTTATTAAAACATTGACTACTTCCTATTTTAAATCATTTATTTATATCTCTTCCAAATCCAAATGAAAACACAATAACAAAAAATATTAACAAATGTTATGCTTTTTATGGGAAGGGCCTGCAAAAGTTAAACAAACCAGTAATAGTTAAGCAACATTCTGAAGGTGGTCTCATTATGATTAATCTTAACGCATTTATATTCAGCCTTAAAACTACCTGGATAAGACGACTCATAACTACCGAGGGCACATGGAAGAAACTTGTTGAACAAATAATAGACATTAAACAACTAACATCTTTTGGCAAAAATTACTGTGAAACATTAATTTAAAAAAATCTGGAAAGATGTGCTAATTTCATATGTAAAACTTATTGATTTTAGTTTGCCTAACTCACCTGAGGGCTTATTGTCAAACCCACTACTCTATAATAACAATATTTTGATTGGCGGTAAACCGTTGTTTAACAAAGCATGCCATGGTATAGGTAAGGCATCATTTTTATAAATGACAATGAAAATGGTGGATTTTATCCTTTTACTGAGTTCGAAGAAAAAATTGGCATTAAAACAAATTTTGTAATCTACGAAGGAGTAGAAGCTGCCATTAAAACCTTTAGAAAACAATTTCAAATCAAAATAACAATGAACAAATTACCCAAATTTACATTTTGGAGGACCGAATGTTTCAGTGAAATCGGGAGTCTTTCGAAAAACCTCTGTCTCCGGAAACTTTGTTGGCACAGCGTTCTTGACAAGTGACAGCTTGAACAGAACGCCGACTGAGTTCATAACCGACGGCGGGTGTACAAAACTGTCGTCCTCGAAATGTCTAACACATAATCGTGATGCTGATGACGGCGAAAACGGCACAATGTTTCCATCAATAAGGCGATTGGAACCAACGGCCTCCACCCATTTCTTCCGGTAGACCGGGTCTTTCGGAAAGATAAAAAATCCTTTTCCTTTGTCACTTGTATTACTACATCCAAATGCAACACAGTGCACCATTTCAAATAATAAATAAATCCTGATCTCACGAAATAAAATACACTAAACACGAAGATTTCACAAAATGATGTATCCGCGGGAGATATCAGCGCATTAGTGACTGACATGTCGCGAAGGTCAATGGTAGGTGTGACGTCACACGCCAGGTGCTCTCGGAAACTACCGAATGGGGACGAAAATGTCCGAAGTAAAAAATGTCATCAAAAGCACGTTTTTTAACAATTTTATATATTATCACAAGTTGGAATCGTTCGGAAACCGTTTTTAATAAACATTTACAATAGTAATATGTCAAGTATATGCCAACTTGGCCTAGGATCTTTAAAGCAATCATCAACAACTAGAAAGTTTGCACTGATATTTTTAACAGAAATAATGAAAGTCCAACATCAAAAATCAAATGGGAACATATTTATGATATTGAAGCCGAAACATGGAAATACATATATTCATACCTTTCAAAATTACTCTAGCACAATACTACAATGGTGTCAAACAAAAATTAACAATCGGCTTCTTTCAACCATTATCTGCATACAATAAAAATAAATGAAAACCCTTTCTGCCACTTCTGCCACCAAGACAAGACTATAGTTCATATGTTTTGGACCTGTCCTTCATCTCAGAATTTTTTAACACAGATAAACTCTTTCATTTTAACAAAAAAACGTAAATCTGAATCTGTCAGAATAAGCATTTACTTTTAACACAAGTGAACAACAATCGACTGTAGAGTTACAAATTATTTTAGAAATGAAATACAACATATTTAACTCAAAACGACTAAAAGCACCGCTCTCCCTTACACCCAATGATATACAGACTAAGGTATTTGTATGAAACACATAGACAAATCGCAATTAGAAGTAATCAACTAGAAAGATTTGAAAGCATAAAACCATTGTAGATTAATCAGTATTCTACTAACTCCTATCCATGCACTCCTCCAGGTACAATTTAAGAGAGAACCCAAGACACTGACAATTCGTAAATCAATTATATAAATATTGAATATTTAATACTTACATATACAATTTTCATAAGCAGATGGGCATTTGGACAGCAATCAACTGTTAGAGAAAAGGACTGTTTTTTTTCTTAAACATAATTGTTTTTCTTCCAGAATCATATGTTCCCTGCCATAATCGTACAATGCGTACAATGCATTTATCTTTTCTGTATTAATTTTAATTTCATATGCTAAAATATTATTTCATATAAATATTGTATGTAAATGGAAAGATATTGTAAGGTGTGGTAAGGCATGGTCCTCCCCGACCCTTGCTCCACCAATTGACGGGGAGATTAAACGAGTCGTCAGAAGACGGCTGAAAAAAAAAAGGGTTTACTCTCGTTTCACTGTTGGTGTTAGCTGGGGAAGTGACTGACTTTAAGGGGGTCATTCAATAAACACGAAGGTCATTACACTACAAAAGGGTCATTTCCTTTCCTGATGAATTTCTTGATTAATTGTGGAAAGGTCTGAAAACACGTCAGACCCTTTAAATTCAGAAGTTTATAGATCACTTTCCCATAAAATAAAGCCTGTGATTGTTTTCCTTATCCCTGAAATGTTAGTTTGGATTGTGTACGTCTCCGGTAGATTTTCGTTGAGGACAGATATTTTGAGAAATATTTACGTAGTTTGTGAAAACAAAACCTTGCTCAGGAAGTTTATTTGCAATAACGATATATTTCAATGAATCAAATCAATTATATTGTTGCACGCTCTAGCAAAACGAATGAGATGGGAGGTAATAATCCGATTTGACGTATCAATTATATCGTTACACGCTCTAGCAAAACGAATGAGACGGGAGATAAAAATCCGATTTGACGTATCACGTAGGACCTGTGAATAGTTGTCAAAGTTAGTCATATCTTTTGTCATAGATTTAAGCATGTATGTTATCATTTGAAATCAAGAGAAAAGCCGCTATAATATCTGAACAATTGGAATTATTTACCATGAGCTATAGTGGATAAATATGTACTGCACAAAATTCCTAATTACTCACTTTTATATCTGAACTTTCAAATCAGTAGTGTTATTACTTACTAGTCCTTTGGGGTCATCAATCTCAATTTTCGTGGCTTTAAAGTAGAATATCGCTTAAGCCGGTGCTAAGAGGCATGAGAGGTGTTGCATTTTAAATTACCTCTCATGAACAGACTCAATAAAACCGAGTCTGCTACTTTTATCTCTTGTTTGTGTTTGTTGCTTCCAAGGGATCACCTTTTCAGTATTTATTATTTTCTTATTTTAAATATGTTTCAGAATAGCTGTGTGATTAAGTGTTGTTTTTTTAGCAATGGTTTGTAAAATATTTATTTCTTGTTTAAATTGTTACATCTTTTGAGAGTTACCTTCCTTTATATGAAAACATGAAATGTGCTGCTTAAACACATAACATGAATCGAAGTCCGCTGAAATGTATAAACTTCTTAAAATTGTTAGGAAATAATACAAAAGTACATGAACGTTTGACCCATTTATTGCAGATGTTCCGTCTATGGTAAATGAAACATGAATAATCCTAAATTACCTCCCTTTTAATTGAATATCGTTTGAAATTCAAGTAACTGTAATTCAGCGTTCATATTAAATATTTTGAAAAATATTTTGCAAACGCATTTTTAAAACATTTTAAATAATTTTATTTGGTATATTTTAGAATTAGGAATACCGAAAGCAGCACCAATTCAAAGTTCTTAACACATTCATAAGTATCCAATTGTGGAAGTGTTATACTTCATTTCTAAGTAAAAAAACGTCTACTTGAGAGCATTAAAACGTGTTTATGCAATACGAGTAGACGATTTCAACTCCTTAGTATGCAGTTCAACCGTATCTCCAATAAAGCGTGACATACACAAACCAATGAGAATATAATTGGCGGGTTCTTTTGACTAGTATATAATTACCATGAAAGCAAAGAACCGATTATCAATACTGAGATTGTCTTCTACATACCAAGTTGGATTATTAAACGCAACAATAATGTCTTCATGGCTGGCAGATGACAAACTCAACATACATTCTTGCAAAACAGTATAAAAACAAATCTGCGAAAAGTGGTGTACACGAATATCAACAAACAGGCGGTAAATATTTAATCGTATCTAATGAAGACGTTATAAAGAAGAATGTATAACGCTCTACATACATCATAGCAAGTCCAACTGTTATAAATAGCATTAGGAACGTTTGCAAGGAAAGCTCTGATATTGATGCAAGCAAAGAAATATAGTTTGATGTATAGAGTGATGTATAATTTGGAAAGGCTGTTTGTGCTTAGAGTAGAAACATTGAAATGCTTAAACCGTTGTGTATTATTGACTTATTCGGTATTAACAGACTGATACCCGAATTTTCATAAATCTTTCCGCAATATGTTATGACATGTTATTCAAAACAACAACGCACAATAGTATAACTATCACTTTGAAATCGATTATTCTGATATTACTGTATTACAGTCATGAGTTGTAGTTTTGAAGACCATCTTATAACATATTGAGGAAATTAGCAATTATAGTCTTCCGACTGATCTTGCTCTAATATGAATTATATGAAATCCATAATATTAAAGATTTAGATTTTATTACTGTTCTATGATTTCCTTCGCTGTAGTTGCTTGCTTAAATACCCATTTTCGACATTAGCTGGTGAACACAAAGTTACAAATAAAGACACGCCTACAATGAAGAAATCGATTGATATAAAAACTCTGTAGCTTTAAAGAGTTTAATGCTATTGAATTGAGTTTCTTTACAGTATGTAAACTGTGTTTACCTGAGGCACTTCTTTGCAAACAAGTGAATATATTACTCAAAATATTTAAAGACCACACAATAAAACAGTAATAATAACTGAATCTTTAATAGTATGGATTTCATATTCATATAACATTTTAATACATGTGTGTAATGTAACAGTTGTAAAAGAATACAACTACGCTTTCAAATTTCAAAATATATTATTTATTTTTTTAAAAACAGTAAACTGTTCAATTACAGCAGTTTAAAATAATATGACCAAAATCTAAACATAGTCCTTCAATTACTTTGAGGAGTATATATATCCAATAAATAGACATTATTGACATATAAAAATACGTTATAAAATCCTGCTGATATAAGCTTTTCCATCGGTTAATGGATTTAAGGTAAGACCACGTAAAGTATTTGTTGATTACACTGCATCCAGACAATTTTAAATCTACGGTAGAAAAACGAAGATAAAATGGAAACTCTAAATAACTTGTATTAAAGAAAAATAAAAATATCGGACAGGGACAGCAGCATTCAAGGACGACAGTCAACCACAAAACACAAAAACAAACACGCAAACAGACAAACGAGAAGGCAAAAGTAATCAAAAATGCAAACGACATCACAAACACAAAAGGGTTGACAATAGGACTACCGCCTTGGAACGGTCAGTGGCAACAAAGGCCACTATTTAATTATTTGTCATGATATTTGAAGTCAAAAGGATATGAATGTTTGGAAACTACTTCAAGATTGCAGTGCGTCCCTTTAATATGACGCTATACTATCTGGACCCAGCCTTGAGTATTATATCAAGGACCACAATGGAAATAAGGGAAATCAGTTTTCCCTTTTTTATGTTATCCTTGGCTTTGATGTGCAAAGCATGGTTTGTATCTCATGCATGCATTTTATTTTTATTTTATGGATTGTGTTGGGGTTTTTAACCACGTATGTACATTTGTATTTTGGCCGAAATAAATCTATCTATCTAAATCTATTTTTAATTATCATTACAAACCTCGGCAATTATGAGCACAAGTTGAAGATTATAAACAAAGTATGCCAATTATATCAGCGATTTTGATCATATTTGAGAGCAATTGGAAAATTATATAACGGAAACGGAACGTTTTACATGTTGACAGCTCTTTAAAACGCAACACTTATATCAGTGTCTTTGTCAGTGATATCAGACGAATACCAAAACTTCATCCGTTTTATATTTTGATCTATTTTTATTGGCATACAGTAATCGCACCATCTGTCTGTCCGTCAGTCCGTTCATCCGTCCGTCCGTCAGTCCGCAGTTCGTGTCCGGACTGTACCTTCAAAACCCCTGCATGTATTTTTTAACAAAGTTCTTCACAAGTGATCACCATACCAAGACGATGTGTCGCGCGCAAAATCCAGGTCCGTACCTCAAAGGTCAAGGTCACACTTGCAGTTCATAGGTCAAAAACAGATACGCAATTTCGTGTCCGGACCGTAACGTCACAACCCCTGCAGGGATTTTTAAATAACCTGGCACAAGTAATCACCATAACAAGACGATGTGTCGAGCGCAATACCCAGGTCCGTACCTCAAAGGTCAAGGTCACACTTGCAGTTCATAGGTCAAAAACAGGTACGCATTTTCGTGTCCGGACAGTAACGTCACAACCCCTGCAGGGATTTTACTTGCACAAGTGATCACCATAACAAGACGATATGTCGCGCGCAAAACCCAGGTCCGTACCTCATAGGTCACACTTGCAGTTCATAGGTCAAACACGGGTACGCATTTTCCTGTCCGGACCGTAACGTCACAAGCCCAGCAGGGATTTTCAAATAACTTGGCACAAGTGATCACCATATCAAGACGATGTGTCGCGCGCTAAACCCAGGTCTTCAAGGTCAAGGTCACACTTGGAGGTCAAAAGTCAAATCTTGTCCGGTCAATAACTTTTGCATGCCTGGACGGATTTTCAAATAACTTGGCACAAGTGCTCACCACAACCAAACGAAGTGTCGCTCACAAAATCCAGGTCCGTGGCTCCAAGGTCAAGGACATACTCAGAGGTCAAAGGTCAATTCGGGGGCATTTGTCCCTTACAGTGATATTTCTTGTTTTTTATTACCGAAATCAATGTATTTCACAAAAGTCATTTCATTCAAGTCAACTGCTATTATATGCGATAGCCCTGTCAACATTTATCCACCAAAATAGATGATCTAAGGGTTGCGATTTTAGAACGGTTTGGTGTACCCTGTTAACATATTCTTTACATTTTTAGAGCCAATACAATGTACTTTAACATGCGTATACATACATGTCATACTGTTATAATAAGTTAACTGCTACTATTCAGATGTATGTTACACAAAGTCAGGTATATATGTTCAAAGTTATACAATAATAGTAAGTTATGTGTTATCTGTATCGTAAATTTATGTTTTGAACGAATTTTTATATATTGTTTCGACATCTGTCCTATTATTCGATCTTGATGTTCACTGGTAGCGTTTTTCTTGATCAATGGTTGTGTGCGCCTTTCAGGACCTAAATAAACGAGTTATGACCAGGGTGATTATTTACTCGCCAAATATATTCAGTCAAACACCATTTCTAACTATGTTTTGTGAAGAAGTATTACCAAATGCGGTCCATATCCAAGTAAAACTGTCTCACCAGTTAAATTCAAACAATGGAAGTGCGCGTACAGACAAGTTCTAATAATAATAAGAATAATAATAATAATAACAAACGTAACCATAATAAGTAATATTGAAAGTGATTTCTTTATTTTACGAAGATTCCTCATTACATTGGATTCAAACAAATGTTCCTTTATTCTTAATTTGAATAGTTATTTTCAGAAACTATGTGATGTTTTTTAGCTCGACTACTCGGCGTCGGCGTCGGCGTTGGCGTCGGCGTCGATGACTATCAATAAATGATGTCCTGTGTTATATTTGCTCACTTAAATACCCGATTTCGACATGAGCTGGTGAACATGAAGTTACAAATAAAGACATGCATACAAAGAAGAAATCTATTGATATAGAGACTCTGTAGCTTTAAGTACTTACGACTTCTCTACACTATATACAACCTTATCACATAACCTTATCAACGACAACCTTATTGATATTATTCAAAAACAATTTTGCTAGGGAAAAAACTACATTTGTGAGACGTGTAAGAATATTAAAGCATTTTTTACTAACGGCATTTTAGACAATTACACTATGTGGACTTGCCAAGATGTTTGTGAAGCACTAATTTTCCTATAACATACTATTTTCGTCAGGTATAGAACGACCGTTTATTGACAAATTGTATCCCTATGGGTACGAACTTGCACCTCTTGTCGCAGATTTGTGCTTGTATTGCTATGACAGAGATGTCGTGTTGATTCTTTCATCCGATACTCAGGCAGATGTAACTGAAGGTTTTATTGACCCCACTCGATATCTGGATGACATACTGAACATTGACAATCATTTCTTTTCTACTATGGTTAATACTATCTATCCTAAGGAACTTCAACTCAACAACCCTAACATTTCTGATACTGTCGCTTATTTTCTTGATATACATCTCCCTATTGAAAATGGCGGAATAATTAGTAAAATCTATGACAGATGGTTTTAATTTTGATATTGTTAATTATCCCCACTTACATGGGAATGTTCCCCGAGCTACTTCTTATGGGGTCTATGTTTCTCAGTTTATTCGTTTTTCTAGAGCTCGTAGTCGTGTTGAGGACTTTAATATTCGTAATATCTGTAAGACTATAAAGCTACTCCAGCAGGACTACCGTTACCATACACTTCGACAAACATTTGCACAATGATATTATCTTAACACTGATCTACTTTCAAAATATAAAGGTAATTTGAGACCTCTTCTGCGACAAGGACTATCACAACCTGACTTCTATGGTGACTCTATTATTGTTCAACGCATTGCATGTTTAGTGGATGACCATTTACAGTTCGCCACTATGCTTTCTTCTTTGATTGTGCGATGACCGGACAGATGGTGGATCCTATGATGACGTCTACCTAAATCCTCTTAGGACGGTAGCGTTTGATGTTTGTCTTACATCTTGTCTTGTCGTACCCTTAACGGTTTGTTCTATTGTTGCTCTGGCTTCTGTCAAGTCATTGAGTACTTACTTTGTGGATTTCTAGGCTTTTTTGTATTATATATACATGATAATCTATGTGTTATATTTAAATTGCCTATTAATGCTGCCTTGCTTGTTAGAGAATATAACCTGGCTGGGATTGTTTGATTACACTGTCCCGTTTTATTGGAATGACAGTAGGCATGTGTGAGGCTTTGTGCACCATAGAACCCGGTTTAAAGCCCCAGCGGCTTTTTTGCCATTGACCGTTCCAAGGCGGTATCCCTATTGTCAACACAATGTTTGTGATGTCATATCTTGCCTTGTATTATTCTTTATAGTTGTTTGTTTCTGTGCATGTTTGTCAGTATCTGTGTTCCTTGAATGCTGCATTTTCTTTTCGACTTTTTATATCCACTTATAAATAAACAACACTGTACGTGTATAAACGGTTGTAACACGCAGTACTAGTAGTTCAACTAACTAATTTAGCCACATTGTCACCATATATCGGCTCTGAGTGGTATCATGGCACGTTTTTATAGCAGATGACGATTTTAAGGTATTTCTACAGGTTTAAATCGATTGTATATGAGGTTGTCATCTGCTTCAGAATCACGAAAAATGGCAACAAATTATTTAAAAAATCGTTATATAAATGAACTTAACGACCGCAGCGGTAGCATAGTGGTAGAGCGTGACTGGGTGACATCATATCACTTGTCTACGGTGTGGCATAGTGGTAGAGCGTGACTGCGTGACATCATATCATGTGTCTACGGAGTGGCATAGTGGTAGAGCGTGACTGGGTGACATCATATCATGTGTCTACGGTGTGGCATAGTGGTAGAGCGTGACTGGGTGACATCATATCATGTGTCTACGGAGTGGCATATTGGTAGAGCGTGACTGGGTGACATCATATCATGTGTCTACGGTGTGGCATATTGGTAGAGCGTGACTGGGTGACATCATATCACGTGTCTACGGTGTGGCAGAAAAATAAAGTTGAGCATTAAGTTCATTGCTACAAGTAGATTCCGTCTTGATCTGTCGAAAATATTGATGGAAGAAAAACAGCGACGTTAAAAGATACTGAAAGTGGGATCCCCCCCCCCCCCGCCCCATTAACACACACCCACACACACACTCACATACACCCACACCCACACACACACACACCCACACACACACGCAAACACCTCTTAATCGGACTAAAACTGATAAAGCTCTTCTTTTGTGTGTTTTGGTTGTCAATAGTTATTAAAAGTTGCGCCCCACCCCCTCCCACATACATACACCACACCCCACCTTCATTCCCCATTCTCGAATCCTGTATCCGCCCTGCGTACATGCATATGTGAAATTAACGTGAAATAAACAAAATTAGTCCATTTTAGTCCATGCTAAAATTATCAAAATTTTAGTTAGCAGCAGGTGAGCATTCCAAAGTTCCAAATACTTCCGGGCCTTCTTGTGTTGGAAAATGAAATTAAAGTCATGAAATACGAATACGTATACTCAGAACCGTTCGCAAGTAATGCAATGCAGCTGAAACGAAATTTATAATAACGACGGATAACCATTTACAAAACAGTGAAATACCAGTTTGTAGACGTCGTAACGTGTAATTTTCTTGGTAATTGATTGCTTTCTTGTTCTGGCGCTCGTGGCAGACGCTAATTTAAATTGTGTCTTAACAACTAGAAATGTGTTAATCTCCAAAATATTCCGATGATTTACCACCTAAAAGCATTTAAACAGATTTTACATACCTACGCCCATCTGACTATAAGCAGTTTAATTACGTTTAAAAGCGTACTTGAGGGTTTGAATGCAGTGCTTAATTTAATGGTCTGTTGTAGAGAGAACTATAGAACTACTGCTTAAACAATAAAAATAATCGCCAGTTTAGAACTTGAAATTGTTGAAATATGTCATTTCCTATTACATTACTCGTTAAAATAATTACTCGTTAAAATATAAAACGGGGCGTGTGTGGGATGTGTGGGTGGGGAGGGGAGATCATTACATTTTTGGCAATACTTACATATAGACTGAGCAAAACTAAAAAGTACCTCCTTTTCTTTCCCTTATTATATATATAGACAACAAAACAGGAAATAATAAATGATGTATAGACTAATTAGATCGACCACCACCTATAGTCCAAACAAACCTTTTTTTTTGAAAAGTTCATTACACAAGGGAGTTATCCACTCTTTTCTTAAACAATGCATTTTTGATAAAAACACATGAAATCTATATACATTACCTAAATTTGTCCAAGACAATATTCTTTACACGTTGCTTTCGAAAAACAAATCACTTCCCTTTAAGGTTTCCATAGCATAAATAAAAGAGTATTGCTTGACAACATTTGAAACTGTCTAAAGGAATACTTAGTACTCAGTGAAGGGCGATTAAAAATATCAAACATTGTTTAATTAAAGCGCTGTTCAGTCTGTCCTACGACCTCAAAAACTGGCCTATGGGAATATCAGCAAAAAGGGGGTACTTTTTTTTTGTGGTGAGTACAGTATACTCATTGGAACTGGGATTTATGTGGTAAATACGCATTGGAACTGGGATGTATGTGGTAAATACTCATTGGAACTGGGATTTATGTGGTAAATACTCATTGGAACTGGGATTTATGTGGTAAATACTCATTGGAACTGGGATTGATGTGGTAAATACTCATTGGAACTGGGATTTATGTGGTAAATACAAATACTTTAGTTTTTAACATTGGTTTTACAACCTCTTTGATATTTGTTTATTGGTCAGTCTCAAATAACTTTAAATTAGATTAATTGTTGAGGGAGCCTTAATTTAGATGTATCCAACATAGTAAAACACTGTTCGTTTTAAGTCAATGTATCTAAGTATGTATGCATTGAGTTAATATTCCAAGCGACTAATGCGAAAATCATTACATTTGTTTACGTCCTTGAACCAACATAATTGTTATACTAATCCTACTAAAGTTGTAACGGTCGAGACCCTTTTAAGACGAAGTTAAAAATATATATATATATTTCCGCCATTTTTGTTATCATTTGGTTAAGTTTCACGCGATCATTGCAATTTGGTATATTAAACATTAATTGATAAATTTTTTAGTCTAAAATATGGTTTAAATTCGACTCGACGCAGTTAAAAGTGCATGACTGTGTTTTTTGTGTAATCCCCGCTTTTTACCTATATAAATTCCGATAACACTAAAAAGCCAAAGCAATATTTAAAAAATAAATAGTGACAGACGTTTAGGGTCAGTAATTAGATTTGCTTCTTTAAACAAAAAGATGTAATGGTGTTTTATGGCACGTCGTCACAAATAGTGCATATTGTGCGCGAAAACTGATGAAAATGAATAATGAACTAGTCAGTTATTAAAGAGCCTCAGCAACTATATTGTCACCTAATACATACACATCCGGATGTTGTACATACCATTGAATAACACTATGTTGTTTTTTGTGATGCGTACGTCACATGCGAGACAAAGCACCCAATCCTAGAGTTATTACCTTAGAGTAAATCCATTGAATTCAATTGTTGTTAAACGTAAATGATCAGCATATTGTTTAGTTTCTTTCGAACCGCCTCCGAGAGACGAGAATGATACTTTTTGTATGGTCTTTAACGTCATTTTCAACACATGTAAGGTTATATATGACGGTCATTTTTTGTGATGGAGGCAGACCACCTACTTTTCCTGGGTAGAACCAGTACTGTACGCCTCCCGCCATCCGTAAGTATCGACACTTCCTCACTTACAAGTAGAGCTTAACCATTAGGCCACGGAGACTCTGGAGAATGATACACAGGAATCTGTGAATCCTGTCCTACTCTTCCTATTAAATATAGGAACAGACGGGGGAAAAGTATCTTTCTTTAAATTTATTGAAACTGGAAGAAAATCTATTTTCCCCCAGTTTTATTGTGTATTATTAAGATAAATTTGTCTAGTTTCTTCGGTTATAAAGAAGATTAACTGAACCTTACATGTCAACTCGAAATAACACAAGCAATGGAACTGCGTTTCTTGTGAGAAAATAATAAATAATAATAATAATATACACTATGACAGATTCAATGCCACACAATCCAGTGCAAAATAACACAACGTTTTTGAACATCACAAATCTCTCTCAGTTACCTGTGAGTTGTGTAGCTTTAAGTTGTCGAACGCATTATAGCGGTATATATTGATGAAACCTTAATAATGACATCATGTTATAAACACCTGACTATGGTGGCTGATTTCTGCCATTTGTCGTCTTTTCGTCTTTTCGTTATTTCGCCCCCGAAAAGACGACAACGAAAAGACGACAGGACGACAATGGCAGAAATCAGCCACCATACCTGACAGTCGTGGTTATAATACATGACTTTAGATGTATGCCTTTAGATGTATGCCACTGAATATCAGGATACCGTACCGACGAAATAGTATATGCATATATACTGAAAGGAAAAAGAAACGCATAATAAAAACAAATGCCTATACTACACTATTATATGCACCTAATTCCACGTAAAATTCCAGATATATATATGAACGTGTTTTTTTCACAAGAAGGGGCTACAACTAATTACAGAAGGGACAACTCTGTCATGCAGTAGACCTGTTAATCAAAGTGTACTTTGTTACACGAAATTCATAAATGTTGAACTTTCGCTTGAAAAAGTCAAGCCATTTCAGTATTGTGTTTAATGTTAAGAAATTGCAACGTTTAAAGCCTAAGTTTGCTCACCTGCTTAGGCCAAATGCGCATTATGTCGATAATGAAACTTTAAAGGGGTAACCAGTTGTGTGTTTGGTGCTGTTTAAACCTTCTTTCCGAAAGGACAGGCCTAATGTCGCCCTGTACCATTCGATTAACAGTAGCATATTAAACATACAATATATAGCGGAAATACCCATTATGCGTTTCTTTTTCCTTTCAGTATATCTACCGTTTTCACAGAAGAAAGTGCATACTATTATGCCACAGACATATTATTACATTTGTTGTTATGTCTGTGGATATACATATCAAGCTATTTGGAGTATATTCAGTAATGGAAATAGTTTCAAATAGAGTTCCAAGACTTGCAAGACTTATTAATATCGATTATTTAATTCACTGTAAATACAATATTGGGATATGATTAACAGATTGAGCATTTTGTATACGACAAGGAACTTCAAGTCAGTTCGACACTTTAAACCCTTATAGTGACACATGCCAATCTTGAATTTTAAAAAACACGCGGCGTCCTTTAGTTTTTCACAGAAATGTTATGTGTTCAATCATTAATGTTAATTATCAGAATAGTATAAAGCGAATTGTTTTTGCGTATTACTAATTATCGATAATATTGCACCATAGACCTCCATACACGTGTATTTCTATCCATACTTTATTTAATTATATGCAAAAATGTTTTTGGAGCGCTGTGGTCTAGTGGTAGAGCGTTGTACCCATGATTCAAAAGTCGTGGGTTCGATCCCCGCCATAACCATATGTGGTGTGTCCCTGAGCAAGACACTTTATCTGCATTGCTTAGTACTGGTTTTACCCAGAGGAAAAGACAAATACATTATATTTAACCATGCAATCTAATGTTAAGCGTATTAGGTAATAGTTAAACATATATTTAATATTGTGATCAAGTGAAATATTGATTATAAACTCAGATGTACAGTATAGCATATGTAGCATTTAAATTTAACTGCAAGTATATGTTTCTACGTCTTTGTAACGTTAATGCTCCATAATATTATTAGTTACCCAAATTTCCAGCAGAGAGTATGGGGATATATTCCAAACTGTTTGATTGCATTTCACCCTGACCCGAAGGCGAAGGTTGAATTTGTCAGCATTTCTGAGCGATATTGATAGGTATAGGTGTACCGGAAGTAAATCACTATGGTATTCATGCCTGGTGTAGTCGAAAGGAGTTCCCAAATATATAATCCCTAACTTTTTTTGTGATAAAAGGCATTTTTGAGTATTTAAGGCCTGTTTTTCTGGCTGAAATGACTTTATTGACATGTTTGTGATAGCTTAAAACCATTTGCATGGTTGTATGATGATTTTATTTATCAACTTGACAGTTTTGAAAGTGAAAGTAGAACACATTTAAGAGGTGCCGAATGAATGCAGTTTGTTCACGGTATCAACAAAGATCAGAATTTTATTTTCTTATATGCCACATGACCCCTACTATTCTCAGCAGTTTTCTAGAGAGGCAGGTCTCATGACTAAGAACATGTAAGTGAATCTTAGTTTGAATTTCATTTTGAAAAATGGCTAACTAGAAAGCTTTGTCAATATAGCATTGGACTCAATGGGATTTGATTTACTTCCGGTACACCTATAATTGCAACTATAGCAAACAAAAGTTATTTCCCTTAGATTGTCAAAATAAGTTTTACTCAGGACATGCGTTTTTCCTGTTTGAGGAAAGATTAACGAAACATGAGCTTATATCGACTGATAAATATTGCATGTTTATTTTATAATTTAAAAAAAGTATTTTTGAATGGGTGGATTTGTAAATGTGTCTTCTGTTTTCGCGGCCAGCCACATAAATAAAACCAGGGTGTACGTTACTTAATTCATTGGAACGGTGGATATCAAAATATGGTGTATTCCTAAACATTAAATAGTTGTACTTTCATTCATAAAACTAACCTTTTTGAACTGTCTAAACATGTTGAGACATAAATATATTTTATTTATAATACGAGAAATACCAAATGAATGACATATCGAACGATCTAGTGATACTTAACGTGATGGGATTTCCATGACATCTACTTTTGCTTCAGACATTTAATTCCAACTTGATCCGCTACTATATGGGCAATACAATGAGTGTGTCTCCATAATAACATCAGCTCGGCTATAAACATTGTTTCCAGAGCATTTATCATCCCCCTGGAGCAACTATTCACCACTAGCAGACTTTAAATCACATGTAGTTAAAGAGAAAGCAAAATATGGACAAATTATGGCCAACATAAAGAATGGGGTGGTGTCGGATATAACTGCTCTCCAAAATTGTCTAAGTTGTTTCTGATATTAGCATTCTGAATAAGTCTGGTAAATATACGATGGAAAATGAAGTAGCTACGTGTACAGATTAACAGAGCAATATCTAGCATTTTTCAATAAATCGAGGGACATAGAATCACATGTAGTTAAAGAGAAAGCAAAATATGGACAAATTATGGCCAACATAAAGAAATCATGTCAACAATCCCAACACATATATTACTCTGGAATAGGTCTTATTTTATTATGATGTTTGTTTGAATGCTGTTTTACGTCATTTTTACCACATGTAAGGCCATATATGACGGTCGTTTTTTTCTGTGTATTTTTTCTTTTGTGGCGGGGGGAGGGTTGTTGTAGAGGCAGGCACCGCCCCCCCCCTCCCCCACTACCACCACCACCACCCACAAACCCATTTTTTCTGGGTAAAACCAGTATTGTATACCTCCCACTGTCCGTAAGAATCGACAAGTTGAGCTTCCAGTTGGAGTCGAAACCGCAGCAGTGAGAGGAGAGAAAGTTGAAACACAGCGTCTTGACCCTCCCGGCCTTGGAGACGCTTATTGTTTTATTATGGAACGTATACACTGTTTGCAAGACGATGATCGCTGAAATAAAACATAATATAATGTAATGTTCTAAACCACGTTTTGAAGATTTATTTTTATAGATTTTCCATACAGACAGCAATACAATGTAGACAGTCGTACACTTTTAAGATCTGCCGAACCCATGTAAAGATAATGTTTCTGGCTCTGTTTAATTTCAGTTCAGCCTAGCAACAATTGAAATACAATAGTATTCACAACACAGCGAAACAACAAAAACTAGTATTAATAAATCAAGAGCTTATATTTTCATTTTTTTTTTATATTATCAACATTGATAGATAGGTGAAACACATTTACAGATAAGGCTTGGATAGCATTTACAGGTCAGACTGTTGCCACTTTTACAGATAAGGGTCGGGTCACAGCCTGCGATTACGTGTACGATAGGGAAAACGTTAAGATAATGGATGGTTCAACTTTAACTTGTATGAGATAGATAGATATTTTATTCAAACAAAATGCATTACGCCCAACTGCTCACATGCAAATATCACATACATATAAACATATATTTGAAATACATTAAACATTTTCCAGTTAATGAAAATAAACGGTCTTTACCAATCATAAGTGTTATTACTTACTGGTCTTTTGGTATCATCAAGCCCAATCTGTGTGGCTTTAAAGTAGAATATCGCTTAAGCCGATGCTAGGAGGCGTGAGAGGTGTTGCACTTTCAT
Source organism: Cyrtodaria siliqua (assembly GCA_037043455.1). Lineage (NCBI taxonomy): Eukaryota > Metazoa > Mollusca > Bivalvia > Adapedonta > Hiatellidae > Cyrtodaria > Cyrtodaria siliqua. The sequence goes on along the minus strand of JAWPHD010002497.1, from coordinate 148,218 downwards.
TACCCTGCATGAACAGACTCAATAAAACCGAGGTTGCTACTTTTAGCTCTTGTTTGTGTTTGTTGCTTCCATGGGATCCCATTTTAAGTATGTATTTACATCTAAGTAAATGTGGGAGAACATTTGCAGGTCAGAGTGGGACCATATTTACAGGTTAGGCCAGGGTTTCAGTAACAGGTAAGATGTGAAATGTTTAAGGATTTGGATAAAGCAGATTTAATGAACTAAAGAGAACCTACATTATAGCGGCGCATTGGCACCCGTTTTGGCGTATTCGTGGCCACATCTACAGGTAAGGCTGGGGTCACATTTGTAGGTAAGTAGATGGTGGGCACTTTTAACGAGAGGGACCACATATACAGGTAAAAGCTGGTGTCACATTTATAGGTAGGTGGTGGGCACTTTTAACGGGGGGGGGACCACATATGCAGGTAAGGCTGGGGTCAATTAATGAGAGGGGTCACATAAACAGGCAAGGGTGGGGCCACATGTACATGTAAGTATGATGTTACTTTTATAGGCAAGATCACAGGTGCTGGTACAATCTCCTCTTTTTCTTATATGTTCTTGAAGTCGAACGTAATTCTTCCAAATGTTTATGTATTGATAGTCACACTAGCGTCGTTTATTGCTATGTGATGGCCGTATAAAGAGTGTTTACTTACTGGCCCAATTTTGGTAACTTTTAAAATAGAAAAACACTCAAGCCGGTTCTATAAGAGCCGTGAGACGTGTTGCATCTTACATTACCTCATACACCCAATAAAACTGCATCTGATTCTTTATTTTCTTATTTATGTTCTATGCTTCCGATTAATCTCTTTTTCAGTAATTATGCAAGTGTATCTATACCATACAACGTCATAAACTATCTATACCATACACCGTCATAAACTATCTATACCATACAACGTCGTAAACTATCTATACCATACAACGTCATAAACTATCTATACCATACAACGTCGTAAACTATCTATACCATACAACGTCGTAAACTATCTATACCATACACCGTCATAAACTATCTATACCATACAACGTCATAAACTATCTATATCATACAACGTCGTAAACTATCTATACCATACAACGTCGTAAACTATCTATACCATACAACGTCGTAAACTATCTATACCATACAACGTCGTAAACTATCTATACCATACAACGTCGTAAACTATCTATACCATACAACGTCATAAACTATCTATACCATACAACGTCATAAACTATCTATACCATACAACGTCGTAAACTATCTATACCATACAACGTCGTAAACTATCTATACCATACAACGTCGTAAACTATCTATACCATACAACGTCGTAAACTATCTATACCATACAACGTCGTAAACTATCTATACCATACAACGTCGTAAACTATCTATACCATACAACGTCATAAACTATCTATACCATACAACGTCATAAACTATCTATACCATACAACGTCGTAAACTATATATACCATACAACGTCGTAAACTATCTATACCATACAACGTCATAAACTACTTAAAATAGTTTAATTACTAGCAATATATGCATTATAGTTAAAATGAATGGCATGGAATGGAATGGTGTTCTACGGTACGTTGACACACAAAAAGGTCATATTGTGCGCAAAACTGACGAATAATGAAATAAACGAAAAATTAAGTCCTTTAAAAATAATGTAAAATATATAGGTAAAACTATTTACACATATGTGATGGTGGTAAAACTATTTAAAAATACAATATGGTAAGGAAAATGAGGAGCAGCAATGATTTGTCACTTTCATTGCTTCCCCCCAAACAAGTTGGTTCATCTCCTTTTTGTGTTGTTTCGCTATATCAGTAGTAAAAGGAATCCAAACAATTGTTATTATTGAGAGTTCTGAAACACTTGGAAAAAGATGTAAAAATTATCAAACGTGTGACTAGCTAAGAAGATATGACCATTTTCAACACATGCAAGGTTATGATATTTTTGGGGTGGGGGCAGACCACCCACTTTTTCTGGGTAGAGCCAGTAGTCTACACCTCCCACCATCCGTAAGAATCGACACTTAATTTGACCTCATAGTTCGCAAAATGATGGCGTTCATGTCCAATGTTTTAAAGGCGCCTTCAAATGATCATATCTTCATTGTGTTTCGTCCATTTCATCCTTGACCAAGTTTTGCAGAACTCGCAATAAGAACGAGTGATTGGCTAAATGGCTAAATTCCACAGCGGCCCTTTTTTGACGTTGACCGCTCCGAGGCGGTAGTCCTGTTGTCACCCTTTTATGTTTGTGATGCCACATATCTTGCCTCTTATTTATCCCCAAAATTGATGTTTGTTTCAGTGCGTGTATTTGGTTGACTGTGGTCCTTAAATGCTGCATTTCAGTTTCACTTGTGTGTCTAGTTTCAATACAAAAGTATAAACCACTGCAAACTAGTGTTTTTATTTTGAATTATTGTGCCTGCACCACTAGGAACACCTCCAAATTGTTAACGTTTTGTCTTACTGTCGTTAAAGATCACGTTGAGCAATATTGTGCCTAAGCGTATTACAACCCTGGGATTAATTTGTTTTGGTCAATTAAATTCAGGAGGCGTTCTTCATAACATTTCCAATACACGTCAAGTGTCATCTATAAGTACGTATGACTTCTCAACACTATATACAACCTTACCACATTATCTTATCAAAGACAAGCTTATTGCTCTCATTCACAAAACTTTCGCTAGAGAAAAAAAAACATTTTGGGCTGTAACAATATTAAAACGTTTTTTTTAATAAAGGCAGTTTAGACACTATGTGGACTTGCCAAGATGTTTGTGATTCACTCATTTTCCTATAGATACTATTTTCGCCAGGTATGGAACTACCGTTTATAGCCAAAGTGTTGGTATCCCTCTGCGTACGAACTGTGCACCTCTTGTCGCAGATTTGTTCTTGTACTGCTATGAAAGATATTGCATGCTGAGTCTTTCGTCCGACGCTCAGGCAGATGTAATCAAAGCCTTTAATGACAACTCTCGTTATCTAGATGACATATTGAACTTTGACAATGATTTCTGTTCTATTATGGTTATTACTATCTATCCTAAAGAATTTCAACTCAACAAAGCTAACATTTCTGATACTCTCGCTTCTTTCCTTGATTTATATCTCTCTATTGAAAATGTTAAAATAATTAGTAAAATATATGACAAGAGAGAAGATTTTATTATTAATATTGTTAATTATTCCCATTTAGATGTTCCTCGAGCTACTTCTTAATGGGTCTATGTTTCTGAATTTAGTAGTTTTTCTAGAGCTTGAAAATACATTTTCAATTCACTTATACCTGAAATTGTACTGATGTATGCAAGAAATGCTTTTGACAATATACGCCATCTAGTTGCAATACAATGCTAAACACAAAGATCTCAAATATCAGAACCGGATGCCAGAATGGATGTAATATACAGGTTACTGCTATCTCCCAGTAATCATTTCGAATATAGTTGTGCTTACGTTTGACAAGTGCCATTGAAAGGAGAAGTAATTAATGGAGAACAATTGTTATTTTCCTTCTTTACTTAACTGAGCATATGAACTGAAATGATAATAACATAGCGCTTGGAATATAAATGCTGATTTAACACTATAAGACGAGTGTAGCAAATTATGTACGCTTTCGGGAAAACAGCTTTGTTCGTATCGGATGTTAACCAGAACTACGATTCTCCCTAATTCGTGTGTAAAACGCAGCGCTTTATTCATCTATTGCTAATTGATTACTCGGGAACCAGCCTACAGCGATAACTTCTATATTAAGAACACAAGTTTAGAACGAGCCGATTAGCAGCTTAATATAGGGAGATATTTTTAGAACAGAGCCGGTATGCAGATAATCTCTGTACCTTTCCGATAGTTGTCGTTATAAAGACTCGGCCTGTAATATAGTCTTTAGTTACTCATTAATTGTTATGGGTAAACATTAATTCTATTACATAAGGGCAGAAATATTCAGAGCTTTCGTTAGATGAGATCTAGATTATACCAGATAAAACTAAACTTACCTCTGGTTTAGTATTTGAAAATATTCTACTCGTTTTTCACAGTTTACATTTATTATTTCAGTTATGCTTTGTGTCTTATGTTATGCTTTCTAGCTGAATTGCATGGATTACGAACACTGATTGGTAAGTAAAATGATAAAAAATACCGTTTATAATTATTATCGTGATTTATTCTCATAATATGTAGAAGATACCTGAAATGCTGGCTATTTTACTTATGATATAAGGGTAAACGTATACCGTTTTAACAGATAAAAACATGACTTATAAAGAAGTTTCATTCATAAATACGAGTATATAACATTCAAAACATATAAAACGCTACAAATATGTGCAGAAACGAGTGAATATGTCGTTTTAGCTCTTCTGGCCACAGAACTAGTAACAGCAGAGTAAGCCCTTGTTATTCTGAGAGAAAAAAAAAAAATATTTGCCTTGTGAACACTCTAGCACCTTCATTTTTATTTGATCTTTATCAAACACAGATTTTCGATATTAATACAATCTTGGACGAGTTTGAAACCCAGTTAGATCAGACTATTTATGCCGGAGTTATGGCCCTTGTTTTTGCTTTGAAAAATCCATTTTCTGCCTTGTCAACGCTCCAGCACCTTCATTTATTATTTGATCTTTACCAAACTTACATAAAATGTTAATATCAATGAAATATCGGACAAGCTCGAAAACCAGCCAAATCGGATGAGTAGCAACGTAGGTATGACCCTTGTTATTCTGAAAAAAAGCCATATGCTGCCTCGTGAACACTCTAGTACCTCCAGTTGTTATTTGATCTTTCCCAAACTTGCACAGATTGTATTATCAATGAACTCTTATACGAGTTTGAAAACCAGCCAGATTGAACCATTTAATCCGGAGTTATGGCCTTTGTGTTTGCTAAAACATGTCATTTTCTGCCTTGTGAACACAAGCATATTCATTTTTTTTTTTTATCTTTACCAAACTTACACAGAATGTTAATATTAATGAAATCTCGGACAAGCTCGAAAACCAGTCAAATCGGATTAGTAACAACAATGTTATGACCCTTGTTATTCTGAAAAAAAGCCATATTCTGTCTTGTGAACACTCTAGCTCCTTCATGTATTACTTGATCTTTGTCAAACTTGCAGAGATTGTTAATAGCAATGAAATCTTGGACGGGTTCGACAACCACCCAGATCGGACCATTTACACCGGAGTATGACCCTTGATTGTCTGAAATATGTAATAATTTGGCCTCGTTAACACGATCGGGTCTTCATTTTTCATCTGATCTTTTTCAAACTTTACCAGATTGACGAAAGCTCTGACGAGTTCGAAAACCTGCCAGTTTATACCAGTAATAATGGACTTATGGCCCTTGTTCATATTGTTTCCATGATAGAGGCCACATTTCTTGAGCAATCTTAACCAAACTTGCACAGATTCTATATGACCATAATATCTCGGACGAGTTTGATAATGGGCAAGATCGAATCAGTAATACCACAGTTATGACCCCTGAATTAGCAAAAATGCAGTTTCAAAGTTGTTAACACGATACAGACCACATTTCGTGAGCAATCATAACCAAACTTAGTTATTTGTTATTAGCTCTACTGGCCAAGGGCCAGCAGAGCTTGTGGGATGGTTTGTTCGTCCGTTAACATTTACATCGTTAAGACGATAGGGCCTTTATTTTTCAACCATTCCTTACCAAACTTTAACAGATTGTTAATATTATTAAAAGCTCGAACAAGTTCGAAAACCAGCCAGATCGAACCAGTAACGGAGTTATGGCCCTTGATTTAGTTAAAAATGCTATATTTTGCCTCGTTAAGACGATAGAGCCTTTATTTTTCATCCAATCTTTACCAGAATGTTAATATCAATGAAAGTTCCGATAAGTTTGAAAACCAGCCAGATTGCACCAGCGTTATGGCCTTGATTTCCTGAAATTTGCTATATGTTGGCCTCATTTAAGACGAAAGGGCCTTCATTGGGCCGGATTTCAGTGAAACTTTCAGGGATAATCAGTACCAAGCCTAGTTGTACATATCGTCACTGTGTTCCGGTTGCCTGATTTTGGCGAAGTTATGGCCCTTTAAAGGTTTTAACATACAAACTTTGTCCTGACTAGCTCTCTTGAATCCCTGTTCGGATTTAAGCGAACCATTTTATGATCGGTTCCAGGTCTAGTTATGCAAATCATCGCCGTGTTCCGGATGAATGATTTTCGGCAGAGTTATGGCCTTTTAAAGGTCTTTGTCTGAATTAATTCTCCTGAACCACCCCTCGCCAGATTTCAACGAACATTTTCCGGGCTAGTTCTCCTGAACCCTGGCTGGATTTCTACGAAACTTGACAAGGATGATCAGTATTAAGCCTTGTTGTGCATGTAGCCTAGTGGTGCATGTCATCGCCATATTTTGGTTGAATGAGTTTTGGCAGAGTTATGACCCTTTAAAGTTTTAATAGACAAATAAATTTTGTCCTGATTAGTCTCTTCTAAACTCCTTGCCGGATTTCCACGAATCTTGGTGGTGAAGATCAGTACCAAGCCTAGTTGCACCTATCATTGCCGTGTTCTGGTTGAGTGAATTTTGGCAGATGTATGACCCCTTAAAGGTTTTGATAAACTAACTTTGTACAGATAGTTCTCCTGAACCTCTGGCTGTATTTCAACGAAACTTGGCAGGGATAATCAGTACTAAACCTAGTCGCGTATATCGTCGCCATGTTCCGGTTAAATGATTTTTGAAAGAGTTATGACCCCTTACACATACTTTATATAAAAAATAATAATATCTTTAGCCAGTAGAGTGTCGACAGGCCCGCTTGCGCCTCTTGTTTTGTTTTCTTATCTTTGGATTTTGTTATGTTACCGTATTAAACTGTATTATACCAAATGAATAGTTTATGACACTTAGTTAAGTGCATTTGAAAACCATCGTAATATTCAATGTATTACAATAGACGTTTATATGGTATATTGTTAAGCATGCTTCGAATCTTGGTGCTTATAATATAACTAGTTTTTAAAAAAAGGAGATCAAAGTTTCGCTTTTAGATATATATATTCTTAATGAGTTTTTGTTGTTGTTGTTGTTTGGGGGTTTTTTTGTTTTTTGTTTTTTGTTTTTTTCTAAATAGAATCTGTACTAACGCGTATCTGTCCATGCTCTAAATAGTTAAACTATGAACATTTAATACGTCCGCATTGTCCTTAATATAAGACTGCTAACACTATATTTTTTATTGATCTATACCGGCAAAAATTACTCATTATACTCGTCCTTAATAGCTACACTGAGTAGCATGCCTCGTGCGAGGACTATTCGTCCTTAGGTGTCTTTGTGGCGAAGTCGGTAACGCGACGGATTTGTAACCGGAGGCCCCGGGTTCAATCCGGGTGTCACTGAGTTCTTGGGCAAGACACTTTCCCTTAGCCTCGTCCGACAGATGGGGGCGTATTCCGGACGGTCCCGTGAACACGTTAAAGAAAAGGAATATATTCAATAATAAGAGTAGGGCACGGTTCCCGGATTCCTATGTATCCTTCCCCTCTCTCTAAGGCGGCCCTAAATAATGTATACTGTGTTGATGAGCCGTTAAACAACATTCAATTCAATCAGTTGTCCTTAAAGGGACACACGGCAATCTTGATTTTTTTAAAACTCACGGCGTCCCGCTTGTTTTTCTGGATAACTTACATTTTTTCAATCATTAATATTAATTATAAGAATAGTAATAAGCAAATTGTATGTGCATTTTATTCAATTTTGATATTATTGCACCAATAATATATTTAAACTTAAAGTAAAATATGACGAAAAAGTGAATACTTAATTTTTTATTTATTTAAATGTAACCAGGTTAAAAGTAAACATGATCCTGGATATATAAGTCAAGACATCCATTTCAAACACTTCAAGATTGCCGTGTGTCTCTTTAATAGCTACACTGGGTACCATTACTCGTGCGTCCCTCATCCCCACCCACCCCTGGAGAGACGTCTGCGTTTGAAAAAATTCATTTGTTACGTTGTTTTTCTTTCATAGACGAGTATATATATACCAAGTTATGTAAACAAATATACTCCTCGAAATAATTTAAGGACCGCAAAAATATGGCTAATGAATCATGCATAATCAATCAGCCAATTAGCATATAAGTATAGACCTCAAAATAAGTTAAGGACCGTAAGAATATTTCTCCATATGCTTACCAGTGAAATTGACTACATACCATTTTCAAACGGTTACACAGAATGTGTAGGCAATGTTGCATTACACTGGACATTGTCAGGTCTTCTGCCTTAGATAAAAGAAAAGAAAATGATATTCATTGTTCTGTTAATTAAAAAGAGTCTGAGTTTGATAATTTCAAAAACCATTAATTTCCCCCAAAACAACAATAATAAAAATTTTAATATTTTCGTCAATTTATTCATTGCTTTTAATCGCTACCAATGGGAAATTTTAATTGTCCCCGAAATTGACTTACCTTTGACAGTTCAATTGCATGCATCGAACAGTTTTGAAAAACGCTGAATTTTTATCCCATCCAAAATCAAGTAAATTTTCAAGACTCAGTTGCATATTTGGCACTGCACGCTTATCTGTAGATTAAATCTAAAGAAATGTTTGTTAAGGAATCAATAGTCATGAAAATAATACGAAATAACATTTTTGGGTGAGAAAAAGCATTTAAGGGGGAATTGACCTATTCGAAAATTTAAGGGTACGCATATGAACTATATATATTTGTAAAATTGAAGATATTTGCGATTTGAATCTGAATTTTTTTTGGCCGTTATTTAAACATGTTTTTAATCATAACGTCTTAAATATGGCTATGTTTGACGTTTTTCATAAAAGTCCCGTTGTACCCAGTTTTCAACGTTTTTGACATTTTTAGAGTGTCAGGCTAGTCACATGTTATTACTTTTTATATCAAACTGTTCGTCTTGATGAGACCTTTCAACTGATATATAAATTATTTCATTTACAATAAGACATAAAATAATATTTATATAATTTCCTTTTTCTTTCACCGATTTTTTACCGTGGAATTTTAAGAAAAAACAAAGTTAAAGCCTTTTATCTTTTAAAAGGCTTCATAAAAAACTGCACAATTTTAATATGTTTTAAGGAATTTAATTTCCTATCGGAGTATAAAATAAAATTTGCTAGTCATCGGAATATTTTTTTCAGTATTCTTGTTTTATTAACCATAATACCCTTCGAAAAGGACGTCGCGTCATGAAAATAACCTCGACGGTATTTGTATTAAGGTCATATTAGTATTATATTGTAATGCATGTGTTATACTCTTGTTGACATCTTTGAAACAATACATGGATTGGATAGGCGAAACCGCTAGCTTTTGAAAATCACGAACAACTCATTACTGTCTGTTTTCACGTACATATATTTAATCACATATATTTAACTTATATTAAATATATGTGATTAAATATATGTACGTGAAAACAGACAGTAATGAGTTGTTCGTGATTTTTCAAAAGCTAGCGGTTTCGCCTATCCAATCCATGTATTGTTTCAAAGATGTCAACAAGAGTATAACACATGCATTACAATATAATACTAATATGATTAATACAAATAGTAGTTATACATTATATACGCATGCATAATATGAAATCAGAATATAATTAAAGTATGCATTTAAATTATATAAGTGCATTTATGGCATACCAGCCATTAGCTTTAAGACTATTAATAAACAGGAAAGACATATTGGTCCATTTATCGAAAAAACTTGTCTCAAGGCGACTGCGGATGAAAATATGATAACTCTTAAACATCTGAGTAACAACACCACAGCAACACCAGGTCAGCATATGGAATTCCAGTTTCAGCTGGAAGAGACATTCGATCTATTTGAAACAGACTGTAATTGTTTTCTATATTCAACAAATATTGACGACATAACGGCTCTTAAACAAAAGCCTGATCTGGTTTATTGTTGTGTGTTTGTACAATGTTTTATTGGATGATAACTCGTTTCTAAACTCTTATTGTTGTACATTAATGTGAATTTGTGTTAAAAATTGCTTAATTTATAACTTAAAGGGACACTCGGCAATTTTGATGTTTTAAACTCGTGGCATCCCGTTAGTTTTTCTACATAACCTGCATATCTGCAAACCATTATAAATAATTATTCATTAGTTTATGTCAAAGTAAATAGTGTTTTACTACTAATTGCTGAGTATTACGGTGTCCTGTTAGGGACAACTTACTATCGCACCTTACCACCGAGCATCGACCTAGATCGATGGTAAGATGCGATGGTCGATGGTAAGATGGACCATCGACCATCGCATCTTACCATCGACCATCACATCTTACCATCGATGATAAAATGCGATGGTAACATGGCCCTAACCGTACACCGTAGATTATAGTGTAGCGATAATATTTTAGGCTACGGTTGAATAACGAAGAAATAATGAAAACTCCAAATTGTATTATATTAATATATGCCAGCAGATATAACGTCAAACTGATACTGAATTGATAAATCGAGGTGAAAATAATCATTGTAAATTGTCTTGTGTCCCATTAAAACATTATTATCATATACTCTTTGTACACATGAATTCCAGTTCCAAATTCGTAATTTCACTTAGGAAATACATACGAATAGCATAAGAAACTGTGTAACAAAGCATCAAATAGAATTTAAACGTGTGTACCCCAGAAAACGACTATATACAAACTATCTAGCAATGCGGTGTATATATTTCTAACCAATATATGAGTATACTCATAAATAAGTATTACAGATGTTACAGAATTAATAATAATATATAAATATACAACTGATCAACATATATCACATATTCAGGAGAACACAGTTTAAATTCAAAGTCTACACAGAATGCGCACAACGATATAAAGTTGCTGCCATTACAGCCACGTGGGACGATGCAACAACTGTCGTCTGGATCTTTTGAGTTACAGTCACGTGCTCTATGTATGATACCAGAAAACTCGTCTGCAACAGCGTGTATGAATACAAATAACGGCACTGTCCAGTTCACGTTCGATGAGACCTTGGCTTTTTCAGAAGATGAATAATAATATTACGGCACGTCGACACATAAACAGGTCATATTGTGCGCAAAAACTAATGAAAGATGAAGAAATGAAGTATTAATTCAAAATTAATGTAAATATATAAAGACAAAACTATTAAAAAATAAGGGAGCGGAAGGTAAAACACGTATTTTATTGCACGACAGTGTCACCTGTTTTAAAAGCAATATACTGAAAGGAAAAAGAAACGAATAACGGGTATTTCCGCTATATATTGTATGTTCAGTATGCTACTGCTAATCAAATGATACAGGGCGACGTTAGGCCTGTCCTTTTGGAAAGAAGGTTTAAACAGCACCGAACACACCAATGGTTACTCCTTTAAAGTTTCATTACCGACAAAACGCGCATTTGGCTCAAGCAGGTGAGCAAACTTAGGATTTAAACGTTGCAATCGCTAAATAAAACATTAAACATAATACTGAAATGGCTTGACTTTTTCAAGCCAAACTTCAACATTTATGAATTTCGTGTAACAAAGTATACTTTGATTAAATGTCTGCTACATGACAGAGTTGTCCTTTCTGTAATTAGTTGAAGCCCCTTTTTGTACACAACACGTTGAGATATATCTGGAATAGGGTGTATCTAATAGTGTAGTATAGGCAATTTTTTGATTATGCGTTTCTTTTTCCTTTCAGTATATTTTGTGTCTGATAAAGCAGCGTCTGCTTATTTTAATTTTGTTTCAGTTAGCAAAAAGCATAATAAGCAAAGCATTATGTGTATTGTAATCGAAATGTGAAGTATAGTACTATGTTATACACTTTAATACATTATCCTTTATTTGTTGTGTGACTGACACTACACTTTTTATTAAAAAAAGCTTTGATAAATAATCAAACGATTAGTAGTCTCTAATTATGAGAAAACGGACAAACAGTTCATGAAAACATACGCTGTAATGATACAGAGTAGGATAAAAAAAAAGTCTACATGTGTAATAACAACACATATATCTTATGATATTTAGCATGATTGACGGCTGCCTGGAAATTGTATATACATTAAACGCACTTTTAAATGAACTTGAACTTATTGTTTTATCCTAGAGGTATACCAAATACATGACCATAGTTATTGCGGTAATTTGAGATTCGAGCGAATTAGATATGATGCATGAAAATAAATAAATTTAGAGTTTTCACATAAACTCTAGAAAAGAAGAGAAAAAAAACGGACGGAAAAAGAAGTAGAAAATACGGAGCAGTATTTATCATTATCATTTAGGGTACCAGTGTTTGTTTCCAATGTTTGCGTCAACGTCGTTAGTCGTACACATATTATATTTACGACGCGACGTCGACAGAGACGCCTTCTTCGTAAGGGTATTATGGTTAATAAAATAAGAATACTGAAAAAAATATTCCGATGACTAGCAAATTTTATTTTATACTCCGATAGGAAATTAAATTCCTTAAAACATATTAAAATTGTGCAGTTTTTTATGAAGCCGTTTAAAAGATAAAAGGCTTTAACTTTGTTTTTTCTTAAAATTTCACGGTCAAAAATCGGTGAAAGAAATAGGAAATTATATAAATAATATTTTATGTCTTATTGTAAATGAAATAATTTATATATCAGTTGAAAGGTCTCATCAAGACGAACAGTCTGATATTAAAAGGTAATTACATGTGACAAGCCTAACACTCTAGAAATGTCAAAAACGTTGAAAACTGGGTACAACGGGACTTTTATGAAAAACGTCAAACATAGCCATATTTAAGACGTTATGATTAAAAACATGTTTAAATAACGGCAAAAAAAAATTCAGATTCAAATCGCAAATATCTTCAAATTTACAAATATATATAGTTCATATGCGTACCCTTAAATTTTCGAATAGGTCAATTCCCCCTTAATTGAAATTTCTAAATCTCAATTTTCAGTTATTATTGTTTGGTGTAAAAAAAATACAGAAACGTGTAACAGTTTCCATTTTTGGAATGCAATGTGTCTTTAGACTTGTGCGATGATGCAAAATTCAATTTAATTGAAATAAAGGAGGGATGCTCCTTATTTTGAGGAGTATACAATAATTATTTGATCTGTGGACGCCCCTTCCTCCTGGCCAAACGGGTAACGTAACAAGGTGAAAGTATACCGTGTAATCACGTCATTTTAACGTTTCATTTGAGACATAATTTAAAAACAATTGACCTTATATTACCCTCCCCCACCCACCCATTCACCACCTTACCCAACCCCTTGGAAGATGTCCGAGTTCGAAAAAATAAAATCATTTCATATGTTGTTGTTTACATTTAATAGATGAGCATACATACCAAATTATGTGCAAAAATATGAAATAATGACAGTCAACTTGAGTTTTAGTGCTTTTTGACCTTTTGACCAACATACACACACCCATCCCACCCCACCCCACCATACCCCACTATTGCAGACCCCTGGGTGCGGATGTTCTCGCTCGCCGTTGTCATGTGGGAAATGTGGTTGAATTTCGCTCAGTAGTTAGGATGAGATATACGGACGGACGGACGAAACGGAGGTGTTAACAAAATCCCCTAACTTTTTTTTTTAAAAAGCGCGGGGATAATTATTTCAAAATATTTATGTTTGCAGAGCGTCATTAATAATCCTATCTATCCGCACTTAACTTTCAATAATATAAACCAAATACTGAATAGGATAATCTATGAAAAGTCATTCTCGTCCCAAAAGACCAAAGAAGAGCAAAGAATAATTGACACAAGTGACCACAATTGACCACAAATGATCAAAATGCTTAATAATTCAGGACTGGCGTTCTCGCAAACGACGCAATGGATATTGATCGGGATTTTATATAATTTTAGTTTTAGGAGGAATTGTGGCGCTTTTGTAGGAGAAATTGTGGCGCATTTGTAGACATATGTAGTAAAGCTGTATATGTTTTTGTTGTCCAATTTATGGCCGTTAGCCATTATGACAACAAATGATGTATAATACTGCGTGTATTGCATATAAATGAACCATTATGTTTGTCTGTGACATTGCTATGGCCTGGCTCTTGAGTAAACTGGTAAACCAATTTGCTAGAAAAGGTTTGTGGTACAAAAAGTATGGTTATACAAAAACAGTGACAGGCTTACACTGATATCTTAAAAGTCTTAAGAAAAATCTACGATCAGAGAGATGATTTCAATATCGACATTGTTAATTAATTATCTCCATGGGGTAAATGTATCTCTTAATTTGTTCGTTTTTCTAGAGCTTGTATTCGAGTTGAAGGCGTAAATTCGTCACATTTGTATAACTAATAAGCTATCATTCTGCGTTACGGTTTCTTTAAGCTTCGAAAAACCCAGTAAAATTGTATACTTCTTACCCTGATCTACTTTTAAATTCAAACGTCCTTTAAGAACTTTTCTGTGACAAGGACTATCACAACTTGACTTCTGTGGTGAAGTTATTGACAAACTTGGTAAGATACGTGGTCATGATCAGATTCTTAAAATCGTTATACAACTTGTTAGAGAGTGTATCAAAAGAGGTTATGATTTTATTGTTTTGCAACGCACTGCTTGTTTATTGTTTAACCCCTTTACAGTGCGCCACTATGCTTTCCTCTGCGATAGTTCGATGATCACACACATACACGTTTAATTACTACTTCATTTCTTTATCTTAAACTGTGTTGATGAGCCGTTAAACAACATTCATTTCATCTTTCGTCAGTTGTTGCGCACAATATGACCTATTTATGTGTCGACGTGCCGTAAAACACCATTCATTCATTTATTCAGTCAAGTGTGGGCCCTATGATGACGTCTATCTATATCCTGAAAGGGATGGTTAAGTTTAATTTGTGTCTTCAATCTTGTCAACTGTTTAATTTTGCTCTGGCTTCTTCTAAGTCATTCAGTTCTTGCTTTTCGGCTTCCTATGCTTTTATGTTTTATATTCAAAATGCTAATATTTGGCAACATATCGTATCTTCATGTCTGGTGAGTACATCTGATGATAACGTGTGTTAAACATGTTCCCAATTCATTCATTACAGTCAAACCATATTGCAAACGGTTGCAGATACAGATGCATCTACTGAGTTGTCTGTACAATAGACATTAGTTGTATAACATGCACGTCTTTTTTAATTTAGCAATATAATTACTTGTAACTCCACAATGTGTGTGAATATCATTCCGCTTTGACAATGTTGGTGTTTATAATCAGTACCATGTTAATAAATACTGAAAAGGGGATCCATTAATTGGAAGTAACAAACACCACCAAGATAGAAAAGTAGAAGACACGGTTTTATTGATTCTGTTTATGAGAGTTAATTTAAGGTGCAACATCTCATACCCCCTCTAAAATCGGCTTAAGCGGTGTTCTGCTTTAAAGCCACAAGGATTAACGATCCCAAAGGACTAGTAAGTAATAACACTTCTGATTTGTAGTCGGGGCTGAATTTGATCCCGAACTAGTTATTCATTTGTAATCTCACATACACTAGTTATTGATCCTTACCATGTTTGCCTGTTCAACGAAACAATGTTGATCCAATGCCATATTCAAGATTAACCAGAGTTCTTACGACAATATCCACTTCTTGGTAAAACTATCCTGTTACAGTAATGAGTTATTAATGTTCGATAGATGAGCGAATGCTGGAACATGTCGCCAAGAATCTGGTAAACGTGTTATATTGATAATTGTACTCTTCAAATCCCACACCATTCCGTTTAATTCGACTGACACTAGGATAAGAGTGGGGTTTATTTATGCACATTTCGATGATTTAAGGCCAAAAGTCAGCTATAACCTATATAATTTGGCTGATTCAAGAACACGTCTAAGATGCTATAATAGTGTAAGTTGTGTGAAATTTAGCTTGATCATCTTCGACGTTTGATTGTAAATACAAACGTCTGGACCGTTTGTGCAGAAACAAATTTGAAACTGGAAGCACGTGACCGTAATTATTATTTTTGTATTAAAGTATTTCTGACCATCCGCATTTAGTTCGTCGATATAATAATGAAGATTCCCTCTTTGTTTATCTTTGTTTATTAGTCCCCCACCGGTCCAGGGGAGGACTATAGGTTTGCACCTCCTCCTTCCGTCCGTCCTTCCGAATGCTTGTCCGGGCCATATTTTCAATACTATAAAACTTTGAGATACCAAACTTGGTATATGAATACATCTTTAGATAGCGGTGTGTCGCGTACTAAAATAAGGTCACTGTGACCTTGACCTTGACCTGTGATCTTTGTCATAGAAAATGTTTGTCCAGACCGTATTTTCAATACTATAGTACTTAGAGATACCAAACTTGGTGTGTGGATACATCTTGGGATAGCGGTGTGTCGCATATCAAAATAAGGTCATTGCCACCTTGACATTGAACTGTGACCTCTGTCATAGAAAATGCTTGTCTGGACCGTATTTTCAATACTATAACACTTAGATATACCAAACTTGGGATGTTGATAATCTTGGGATAGCGATGTGTCGCGTACCAAAATAAGGTCAAATTCAGTATTTAATTACATTCACACAAGCGTTTGTTTACTGCTTTCTTTTGTTCGTGGCTTCTATGCGATCTCATTTCCAGTATGTATTGGCATCCACACCAACGTTTGTAAACGTCGCCCTTTATACACATCAGTACTGTTTTACGTAATGATATGTTCCGCGTAATCGATCGCAATCGTTAAAGTAGAATACCACTTAACGTCTCACAACACAGTTAATTTTACATAGCTCTGCATATGTAGCAGGACCCCTCTGGACCACTGTAGAACTTAATGAATTTTCTTAAAAACATTTTTTTTGTGAAACTTGATGTCTGTTGCGCGAAATATCCAGCAAAAAACATGGGGTTGACCAATTTGCTTTTTTTTAATATCAATAGTTTGAAGAGACCCTCTTGCATTTGTCCATTTTACTGACATTTTCAAATGTATCACTACCCAGTATTAGATTCTCAGATATGGGCTCAGAAACATTCAGGCATATCCTAACCTGTATGAAATCATGAACTTGTCCCATTCTTGTCACCTGCAACAAAAAAGAGAACATATTTGCACATTTTAAGAAATAAACAAGAACCGAATAACACAGATCTTTTTTTTAAGCTCCAGAAAGTTCTACCGTGACTGGCAAGGGAAATAACTGTTTAGTGAGACCTTAAGCCGGTGCTAAAGGGATTGAGAGGTGTTGATCTTTATAAGTTATTTCCATGAACAGACTCAATAAAATCGGGTGTTCTACTTTCCTCTCTTGTTTGTGTTCATTGCTTCAAAGCGATCCCCGTTTCGGTAATTAATGACATATTCAGACTAGCGTTTGATTAGTGCTGGATGGCGGTTGTAAACGGTCGTCTACAAATCAGTGGTAATATTACTTATCCGTCCTGTGGAATCATGGAGCCCAATCTGTGTGGCTTTAAAGTAGAATACTGCTTAGGCCGGGGTTATGATGTGTTATAGGTGTTGCATTTGTACATTTCTCTCTTGCTTCTTTTCGTTGTTCCCTCATGAACAGACAATATAAAATCGAGTATTCTGCTTTGCTCTCCTGTTTTTCTTCGTTGTTCCATGGGATCCCCTTTTCAGTATTAATGACATAATCACACAAGCGTGTTGTTTTAATGCTGAGTGGCGGTTGTAAACGGTCGCTCGTCTACAAATCAGTTGTAATATTACTCGGTCCGTTGGAATTATATAGCCTAACATGTGTGGCAATATTGTAGAACACCGATTAAGCGGATATTAGGATGTGTTAGAGGTGTTGCATTTGTATAAACCCTCATGAACAGACTTCATCAAACCCGAGGATTTTACTTTTCTCTCTTGCTTCTGTTCGTTGTTCCCATTGACTTTCACAGATCAGCGTCTTAGTGCTGTATGGCGGCTGTAAATAGTCGCCCCGACTACAAATTAGTAGTATTATCAAAGGTTCCCCATTTATTTAAATGACATAGTTAATTCATTTTTTGACATACCAGTTTAAATGCCGCAACACAACATGTTGTTATGTACGTTATCGTATTGATCACACCATGACATATCGACCCCTGCAATATGCACATCACGCAAATGTCTTTTCAATGACGATTCAGTAATCACTTAATATTCATTTCCTGTGACATTCTATAGATTCATCATTATTAGTAGTTGGAACTTTCCTCTTAAGCGACACATTTATGCATGGCAGGTTCAAGATCTCCAGGGATTGCGAAGTCAATTTGTCTGCTATATTATGAAATCACTTAGGTTAGTAGTGCTATAAAATATATAAAGGGCATTGTATATATAAGTATGTATGCTGTGTTTCTTCCTTTGATAGTTTAAAGATTGGTAAACATGGAATACGCTCTACCGTATGTGCTTGGGACAATGTCCGTAACTTTTAGCTTATAAAACGCACACTAAATACGTTTTACAAACACTACACGCTAAACATTATTGCGTATTTACTAATTAAAATCAAGATTATTTAACGGAATTCAATCGCGGTACAAAAAAAATAGATGTACCGCTTCGTGAGTTTAAACTCCCAGCCCAAACTAAAATTACACTCGTGGGTAATAATAGTGTGCGAGCAATAGTCGACGTCGCTCCCATCTGAGCTAAGCGGGCCATACATATAACGCAATACATACTATGTAGAAATGGATATCATGTGATCAGCAGAAAAGGTAGGTCCCACATTATTTACAAATAATAATTAAAACTTTTTTTTCACAAAACTCACGAATGTATTACTATATTACTGCTCATGTTTTGATGTATACATTTCTCTGAATAAAAGTCAGATAGTTATTAGTTATTTGGTTATGCCCAACATATGCTTACATACGGACAGTGTCCCTTTAAACAATTCATCCTATTTTCTTATCACACAATCATGTTTACCCAAATAATACTATTTAACATGGTTTATTTAAATACTCAATGCTGATTGGTTATTGGAAATGTTTTAATATTCCTATACAATACCTTTGACGTCAGGTACGGGTAGGTCAACCGTTAAGACGACATTTTAAACGGCAGAAAACATATAAACCGTTGAATCGTTATTTTAAAGTCAGATGCAAAGCAACAATGCAACGGAATGCGTTATTTAAGCGACGCTACGTTCCAAGAACACATTCAAATAGGATGATATTCTTCTCGATTGACATTGAGATATGTATCATGTTAATTACATGAAAAACCATGTCAGATAAGAAATAATACATTTCCAACTGGTTTGTATTGTGCGAGATCAAAACCTGGTGTTTGGGACATGAAGCCTGCGGCCCTTGGTATGGATGAACTTCAAGTCCCATCCACCTGGTATTGATCTGGGACAATATAAACCCGCTGGAAATACTTTATTTCTTAAATTCAACCTCAGCTGTAAACTATTACTTACAAAACTTGATCATGGCATTGACGCAATTAGTTACCGCTCCCCAATAACACGCTGTACTAGATAATGAGTATTAAACGACTGTTTAAAAAGTGTAACCAAAAACATGTTGAAATGTCTACTAAGCCAGCTAAGAGATGAAACAAATCTGAAAATGTACAAAGTATTTAAATGCTACACTACTAACGACCCATCTAGCAATTCTATCAATGCAACTTCAGTAATAACTTACTCCTAATATCAAGAGACAATTGCTTCCGTTAAGTTGGAGCAAAATTAAAAGTACATATCGTACTTTTCTTTGTAGTCTTTTACAATAAATACTGATAAAGGTGATCCTTTGGGAGCAACAAACACAATTAAGAAAATAAAGCAGCAGACTCGGTTTTATTGAGTCTGTTCATGAGAAGTAATAAAAGTAGCTACACCTCTCACGCCCACTAGCACCGGCTTAAGCGGTATTCTACTTCAAAGCCACCTATATTGGGCTCGCTGGTCCCGAAGGAACAGTAAAAATAACACTACTGATTCGTAGCACGGGGAGACTTTTTACAGCCGCCACACTGCACTAAACGAACGCTAGTGTGAATGTTAATAAATACTGATAAAGGTGATCCTTTGGGAGCAACAAACACAATTAAGAGAATAAAGCAGCAGACTCGGTTTTATTGAGTCTGTTCATGAGAAGTAATGAAAGAAGCAACACCTCTCACGCCCCCTAGCACCGTCTTAAGCGGTATTCTACTTCAAAGCCACCTATACTGGGCTCGCTGGTCCCAAAGGACCAGTAAAAATAACACTACTGATTCGTAGCACGGGGAGACTTTTTACAGCCGCCACACTGCACTAAACGAACGCTAGTGTGAATGTTAATAAATACTGATAAAGATTTTTAATGTTTTTGTTTTTAACATTGTAAAACACAGTCAAAGCCGATGTGCAAACATAAGTCCAGTAACCATGCCCCACTCTTACTATAAAATAGATTACTTGGCTCTTTCTGCTTTCAAACTGTTATTCGTTCCGATCTTTGAAGATTGTTGAGCCCGATATTTATATATAACCGATATGTATATAAATATATTGTAGGTATATTCACAAATACTTAGTTTTCTTTAATTTCGCATAAGTGGTTCCACTACTCCAGAGTTTAAAGGCTCGGAGTATTGGTTAATCACCCTTCGGTTGTCTGCTTTTAATTTAGTATTTCACTGTCACATGTGATACGCGGGCTTCATAACATCTGCTCCCAATTAAATTTCGTTTTGTTTATTTCGCCCATTGTTCTGTCTAGGGCAAATCATTTTGTTAGTAACTGAGACCACGATGTTCATGAAAACTTTCAATCAAACCGAGATTGCGATTTCTCCCATTTCTGCTCATGTGAGATAGGCATTTTTCTCATGTGAGATAACTCTTTCTTGCATACCGGAAAAGGAAATCCGTCATTTTACCGGGGCTAGATATTTCCGTCTCACCCTAGGGTCGAGATGAAATTCACGCGCAACAATAATGACGTTAATAACGTGAACAGATGCATGACGCCATTGTGTAAAAAAAAACATTATGTAGGAACCTCAAACGTGAAAAATGTCACAAATGTAAAAACGGTTACAAATGTAAAAAAAAAAAAGTCACATATGTA
Organism: Cyrtodaria siliqua; assembly: GCA_037043455.1. Taxonomy (NCBI): domain Eukaryota; kingdom Metazoa; phylum Mollusca; class Bivalvia; order Adapedonta; family Hiatellidae; genus Cyrtodaria; species Cyrtodaria siliqua. The sequence continues at coordinate 127,057 of JAWPHD010002497.1, read as the reverse complement.
AAAACATACGACAACTGTAACACGTTTGGTGACATATGTAAAAAAAAAAAAAAGTGACAAAAGTGAGAAAAAAAAGAACACAAATGTAAAAAAAAAGAAAAGTTACATATGTAAAAAAAAAAAAGAACACAAATGTAAAAATGCATTTTTAAATGTTCATTTTTTTTTTAGCTCAGTTGATCAAAGGTCGTGACCATGACGTGGTGCGGTGTCCGTCCGTCCCTAAACTATTTTTGTAGCGACTACTCCTCCAAAACTACTAGATGTATTTTCATGAAACTTTACAGGAATATTGTCCATAACGTCTTGTTGAACTTAGCAAAATATCACGTTGAAATCCAAGATAGCCGCCAAAGCTTATAATAGCTTTAAAAAACAAGTTTATAGCGACTACTTCTTGAAAACTGTAACTGATATTGATATGAGATTTTTCTAAAATGATCATCATGATATGATGTTGTTTGACGTTACACATGGCTGCCAGTGGCCATCTTTGTTTACATAGAGTTTGTATAGTAAACATTTGTAGCGACTATACTCCTCTGAAACTATTTAACGGATGTTCATGAAACTTCACAGAAATGCTGCTCTTGATGTCTAGTTGGTCCTAGCAAAATTTCAGGTCGGCCGGAAATTCAAGATGGCCGTCACGGCTAAAAATAGATGTTTTAAGAAATGTTTGTAGCGACTACTTCTTGAAAACTGTAACTGATATTGATATGAGATTTTTCTAAAATGATCATCATGATATGATGTTGTTTGACGTTACACATGGCTGCCAGTGGCCATCTTTGTTTACATAGAGTTTGTATAGTAACAATTTGTAGCGACTATACTCCTCTGAAACTACTTAACGGATGTTCATGAAACTTCATAGAAATGCTGCTCTTGATGTCTAGTTGATCCTAGCAAAATTTCAGGTCGGCCGGAATTTCAAGATGGCCGTCAGGGCTAAAAATAGATGTTTTAAAAAATGTTTGTAGCGACTAATTCTTGAAAACTGTAACTGATATTGATATGGGACTTTTTATAAAATGAACAGCATGACATGGTTGACATTTAACATGGCTGCCAGTGGTTATCTTTGTTTACATAGAGTTATATAGTAAAAACCTCTGAACCTACTTGACAGATTTTTTATGAAACTTCACGGGAATGCTGATCTAGCTATCAATACCTATCAGTAGAGATTCAAGGTCATTGACCTCTTGTTGTACTTGTATTCAAGGATAAGACTTAAAGACATATTTCGAGCCTATTTTTAGATCACCTCAGCTATTCTTACTCTCAATATAGCAATGCTATAAAAATAAAAAATAAGAGTGGCCTCAATTTATATACCTGAGTTGATCAGCCATGAAGCGTGCTGGATGTAAATATTCAAGCTTCCCATGCTTTTTCACTAACCAAGTAGCGTTGGGAAATGTGTCTTTAAAGCGTTCGTACTAAACTTGAAAATCACCAACAGTCCCTTTAATAATGAAATGCATTATTCTGTGGAACATTTGCTTTGCTTTTTGTTGATGTTTTAGTGTTGCATTTTTTGTCTTGCCTTTTCAAAAAAAAAGTAGAGACATATGAGTATGTGTTAATTTTACTATGGCAACAAATACGAAGGCATCGTTCAGTTTTTGCTAAGTACAGGCACTATGTTAACCTAGAGTCAAATTATATAATCAGATATTATTGCATAATTTCACTTATTCATACAACTTACACATGATGACTCAAGCCACATAGCTACAAGAAATAAGTAAAGATCGCAGTCAAGGTCATCAAAACGGTGAAACCATAACACTCATGAAACTTCTTAGGTACATAGTCCTTGGTGAGAAGTGGAACTTATTGCGTTTGGGGTCAGTAGGTTAAAGGTGAAGGTCGCTATGACCTCATGTGGCTATATTTATTCCACGTGATAACTTCAAAAACACGACACTAATCTTAAAACTTATAGATACATTGCCCTTGGTCAGAGGAGGATCTCTGTTGATTTTGAGTTCACTAGGTTAAAGGTCAAGGTCACAATAACCTCATAGGGGTATACATATTCCAAGTGATAACTCCAGGAGTATAAAACCTCATGTAACTCATGTAACTTTATAGGCAAATTGTCTTTGGTAAGGGAAGGAACCCTTTTGCTTTTGGGGATTGAAAGACAAATGTCAAGGTCACCATGACCTTATATGCACATAAGCATTCCACATGACAACTTCAAAAGTATTCAATCTGGCCTTAGGGGTAGTAAAAGTGTGCATTGTCCGTAGTGAGAGGAGGAAGCCTATTGTTTTGGGGTTCAGTAGGTCACCACGGACACTTGGAACTGACAATTGCCGAATCCTGAGAAACATTCTACAACCTGTAAATTGTAAGTATAAGGCCATCTTGAAACTTACAGAAATAATGCCCGTGTTAAAATATTAATTTTAGGGTCAGTAGGTCAAAAAGGTTACGGTCACACTAACCCAATCAACCCAAAAACGTCTCTTGCGCTTAATTTATTTACTATCAATCTTGAAACATACAAATACATGTAGTATCCATTTTTGCGACAACTACCCTATTGCGTTCATGGTAGTAGGTCAAATGTCAAGGTCACTCTGACCTGATCATGAAAACATATTTATCGGATGTCATTCTTGGAACTATTTGCCCTACAATATTAAAACTTTATAGAGCCCTTTAAATTATCAAAGGGCAGCTTCAACTGCTTTAAAATAATCTACGACCAGGGACGCCGCATTGGTTACAGAGGGTTCAACAACTGAGTATACACTGGAATCCTGACAGTCCCTCTTTTACCAAAGACTTCGAACAGAGTCCAAACACCACCCTACGGCCAGCCATTCCATTCAACAGCTTTCCAAATGTTCACATAGTAACAACGTACTGCTGCCAACTGGAATTTAATTATGTGCGCCTTTTTATAATTTATGCGGGGCGTCCGTTTCAGAGGGGTTGGTTAGAGTCCACTTGCTGTAGGTTCGATCCCTCAGGGGCCTAGGAATCTCTATGGAAGGAAGCTATCCAGCTGGCTTGCGGAACGTAAGTGGTTCTACCCAGATGCCCGCCCGTTCATGAAAAATTGCGGTGGTGGTGATGATGAGTGGGGGATGGGGGTGGGGCTGGGGCGCAACATAGCTATAGGTGTAGAATTGATAAACAAAAATAACACAGAAATATGTAAAAAAAAAAAAACGGGTTTGGGGTTGAATGGGTTGTCGGGTAACTTGAAGATCGGATGGAAAAAGGAGGAAAAGGCGGGTGTGTGGGGGTGGGAGGGGGCACATAAGAAATCTATATTTGTAAGAATTGACTAAAACAACACAGAAATATGTCATAATGTAGTGCATACTTATGTTCATTGAATATACAACTGAATCACATGGTTTTAGTCGTATGTATATGTTTGCCTATGCTTTTTCCAGATGACATCCAGTCTCTTTAATATATTAATACAGCATGTATATAGGTGGAGCCTAATGTAATAATTTAATCCAAATTGAATAGGCGATGTCACCTGAAAGTGTGATAATAAGGATCAATTACCATTCATGGAAACATTTGCAGTGTGCTACAACAGATGTGCATTAGCACTTGATCAATATCACATTCATGCTTTAAAGTTATATAGTTTGCTAATAAACGTAATTTTGAATTATTGTGTCGTGTTCATTATCAGCTGATAATCTAAGTCTATGTAAAACATGTGACCTCTGGGGCGGGGCTAAATGTGACTCCATGATCACCGGCTTGGTTAGAGGACCATACGCTTATAGTTAATGCAAAATATTAAACCTCTGGCTCTTGTAGTTTCAGAGAAGAAGATTCCCCCCCCCCCCCCCCCGGTGGACGCCCGGGGCACGATCATGTTTTATCCGAGGGACTTTATTTGAAGAGATCAGATAGGCTAGGTGTTGGCGATCATTTTAAAAGAAAAATTGTCGAAATCTGTCCACTGGTTCTTTAGAAGAAGACTGTTTAAGGTTTTGATAATATATGGTAATGGCGGCCATCTTGGACCTAATGCTAGCAAATCTAAAGAGCAAGTCATTTAATTATTATCCATGTGTTGCTTCGTCAAAATTGGCCAAGCGGTGTCTGAGGAGAAGTCGCCACGGACACAATTTTACGGGCGGACGGACGGTAAGACGGACGGACGGACGGACGCCGCACCACGTCATGGTCATGACCTTTGACCAACAGAGCTAAAAAAAAATGAACGATTAAAAATGTATTTTTACATTTGTGTTCTTTTTTTTTTTACATATGTAACTTTTTTTTTTTTTTACATTTGTAAACTTTTTTTTCTCACTTTTGTCACTTTTATTTTGTTTACACATGTCACCAAACGTGTTACATTTGTCGTATGTTTTTACATATGTGACTCTTTTTTTTTTTACATTTGTAACCGTTTTTACATTTGTGACATTTTTCACGTTTGAGGTTCCTACACATTAAAATGTTAGTTATTGGTGACGTCGATGCACAAAAAGTCATTGATATGCAAGAAAAGTAATCCACCATGAGTTTATCCATGTGAGATAGGTAAATCTCACCCTCGGTATCAGAAATGCAACCAGGAACTCGGCAGAGCCTCATTCTGACCCTCGGGTGAGATTTCTTGCATAAATCCGTCATTTTACCGGGGCTAGATATAGAGAATATTATGTCAGTGCCTTTTACTATCAATTTTATTAGGCGAGGCTTAGAAAAACGAAGAATGGCGAGCCATTCTTCGTTTTCGTGCCGAGCCTAATAAACTTGATAGTAGAAGGCACTGACATAATATTCTATTTATCATGTAGATTAACCACATTTTCTGTATGAATTACTATAATTACCTATTTTTCAGAATGTTACGCTTATCGAGGTCGCCACCATATTGTTGTTTTTTGTTTGTTTTATGACGTCAGGCAACGTTACGTGCATGACGTCAGATAACGTTATGTACAATAAACGCCGGGGGGATCCGCATTGATTTGCTCTATTGGTCAGTGCCTAATGAAGCAAAATTTAATAGGTTACCCCTTTATTAGGCAGAAAAGTGCATATCTGCATGATACATTTCCATCTCACCCTAGGGTCGAGATAAAATTCACGCGCAACAATAATGACGTCAATAACGTGAACAGATGCATGACGTCATTGTGTAAAAAAAACATTAAAATGTTAGTTATTGGTGACGTCGATGCACAAAATGTCATTGATATGCAAGAAAAAGAATCCACCATGAGTTTATCAATGTGAGATAGGTAAATCTCACCCTCGGGATCAGAATTGCAACCCGGTTACAATTCTGATCCTCGGGTGAGATTTACCTATCGCACATGGATACTCATGGTGGATTCTTATAATCTCACATGGATACTCATGATGGATTCTTATAATTTACATGACATGTGACTTACGACGTCAGTCGTCATGACGTTACGTCGACGTCGCCTTATTCTGGCGTTAAATCAGCAAAGTCATTGATTTTATGCCAGTAATAAACACATAATGAGAGAAAAATAATCCATCATGTGTGATCCATGTGAGATAGGGAAATCTCACCCTCGGGGTCATTGCAACCAGAGCCTCGTCCCTGGTTGCAATTCTAACCCCTCGGGTGAGATTTCTCTATCTCACATGGATACTCATGATGGATTCTTATATTCGTTTGTATATATTCTGTTCGACATTTCCACATTTCTCCTTTCATACTCTTTTTTACAACTTCAGACACTATGCTGATACAGTTCTTTCCTTTTGTTTTGTTTTTATAGTAAAACGTTTTTATGTCTGCGGAGGAATTCTTAATTGACAGCAAAGCAGGGTGATGGATTAATACTAAAGTTCCTAAAAGACGTAGAATACCTACGATCAAATTATCAACTTAAAACCGTAGTACTTGCCAGTAAATATGTCTGCACTGCTTCAAATGTTTTGTTAATTGATATGGGACCGAAGATCACCAAATCGGTATAAAGCCATACTATGCAGCGAGCATGTCCCTCTGCTCACGTTCACTCCCGACTAGTATTGGAGATATTGCGATCTGTGTGAAGTTGGCTCTGCGTTCTAGTCCGAGAGCAGTTGCCTTGTAAAAAATCTCATCCGTCGAAGGTTTGACACTTGATCATGATAGAGTAACATCCCAGAAATATTTCTAGCTCAGTTGTAGTCATGAATTGTGGTAGCACTAAAAGGGTATGCAAGATGGCGTCCCAGATGGCCACCAAAATGCGATATACAGTCAGTAATATACCTGTCCTTTGCTAAAACGCAAGCTCACATTGAAGTGTCAGATGCCATATAAAATGTGAATGTTGTAAAGAAGCTGCCAAGATATTATATAGAGCTTGACGAAAATGTGTATACATCATAACATGTCCTAGTCTCAGTTTGGAAACACAGTCAGGTGTCAAATACATGGAATAATATTAGAGACGTTTCTGCCGTTTAATCTATAGAGATATAAGCACGACTCTTAATGCTATATGTACCTTTACAATGTGATGACAAATACAACCCAGTTCAGTAATATGAAGAAAAGGCTGAAGTGAATTGCTGAGTTAAAGATACATTTGGCGATGACGATTTGTACTGTCTGCACGTTTCCATACTAGTGACTTAAAATGAACCCTTTTGATATCATGTTTTAGGCTGTTTTATGATGGTAATGTAGTTTAATTTAGTTTGATTCCTTTGACAAAACTGCCAGTATCTTATATCGTCTGCAGGATCCCTCACATGTTTTTCGGGACATATAAAGAGCAAATAAACTTGTCAATGAACATTGCATTTTCCAAATATAATACCTCATCTTCTAGTGCACTGAAGTAGCCTACTAATGTTTCAGACTTACAGTTCTTTAACATATTTAGAGCATATATTTCTCGCCTTTTCCAGATAGTGCACTATAATACTATCACAACCTGCTATCGCATGAACACCTGAACGTGCATGAAATGAAATGGGGTTTTTACGTCAAGATATGTATGAGGTTATATTTGGACAGCAATCTCAGAGGGAGATGAGATGAAGGATAAACAGAATACCTCCGACAGGGCGCAAACCCAGGCGGCGCTGAGGTCTGTAGCTTAGGAGCTGATGGCCTATATCCACTGAACTACCTATGCCGATCATAGGTTTTTCTGGGACAGTGTGTATTGGTATATATTGCAGTTTGTCTTTTTTCCTGTTCGGAATCATAGTTCATCACAAGTTAGATAGTTAAATGCGTAGTCACCTATTAGTGCAGTAACATCGATATGCGGTGAATGTATAACTACTCATCAAAATCGTGCGTCGTCGGTTGTATTTGTGCTTGACAAATGCATACAGTGTTCATGTCATCCCTGAATTCAGCAGCAAGAATGACAAATTCACCATGTCGCATTATATCAGATGCATCATGGCACCGTCTTTCACATAGAAATGATGTTAAATTGGCTTTATTGGCATAGTTAATAATGTACTTGTGCCACTGCGGAATAGTTGTGCAATTATTTCTTCCAATACATTTGACGAACATTTTGTCCTCTTCCCGCTTTACTCGACTCAACTCTATCATATTCTCGAAAACTATATCAGATGTATCGCAACTGTCTTGTTAAAGGGACATGTTAAATAGTTTTCAGTATTTATTTGCTATAACTGTCCAAATTTCGAAGCACTCAATCAACTCTATCTAAATGAGTAAGCACCCCTTTTTCAAAGCAATGAGACAAGTACATCAGTAATTTTGTCAAACAGGCCAACTTAACAACATGTGAAAGATGGTGCAACGTTGAGGCAGAAATATTGCACCATGGTAAAGTTCTCATTCACGCTGTCGAAATTCCGGGATAGCACCCAAAGCGCAAATACAACCACTGGAGCTCTCAGGTCTCACTACAAAGAGGCAGATAAACGCTATCTAATGTTCAGTTTGCCTCTGCAAACTGTTAAGAGTAGTTATGAATTCACCTGATACCGATGTTGCCTTACTAAATGTATACATATGTAACTCTCTAACTTTTAATTAACGATGGTTCCGAACAGGAAAAAAACTGGGACAAATCAGGGATATAATTTTGCTATGCTCTATACTTCCCAATTTCCAAGCAATAACAGGCGGTGATAGTAATAGTGCATTATCTGGAAATTGCAAGGTAAACTGTCTAAATCTGTCAGATATGTGCGAAACCTATCAGCAGTATTTGATGGCACTAGGAGAAGCTTATTTATTATCTTCGGAATGTGCAATCGCCTGTGAAAGCTTGTTTGTGCTTTATATGTCTCAAAGGACGTTGGGGATATTGCAGACGGTATTACATAATGGCTGTTTTGCACATGAATGAAAATATACTACCTAAAGGCCGAACTTATCATATCAAAAGGACCGATTTTCAGTCACTAGTCTGGAAATGTTTATTACAGGCAGTAAACAATTTTCCATTTCTAAACGGATATGTTTGGAACTTAGAAGACAGTGATTTGAAACCGCTTTAGATGTCCAAAGAGTCTGCTCAAGTTGATTAACTGACGTCATGAATCAGCATGTAGAGCAACCGATAGTTTGCCAGTGCCAGGCAAACTTTGCCAATGCCAGACAAACGATATAGTCTTCACAAAAAATTTTGTTTGCATGCAGGTCAAATGTAAATGTGAAAATATTAAAGTATCAGTTTTTGATGACGATGTCTCAGAAGTGGAATCAGATTAAGATATTTAAAAGTACATCTAGATATAAAAGTTGAACAGAAATGTTGCATTCAAGGAACTGTATGTCATCTATACTCGGTAAAAAAAAGTTTTGGACCAGGGTATATAAAGTCATATAAAAATAACACTAGTGGACAAAATTTAAGTATCTTTTTTTAGTAACCAAGGTCTATCCTACCCGGTTAATTTGGTACCAGAAACATTAAATTCCAAACAAGATTTGATTTTAAAAACATATCGCGAACACACAAAGGGTCTGTAAAACATGTTGCAAAGTTCATAAAAAGTAAAGTTACGGACACATTCGAGTAACCAATAAAAAGATTATTATTTGTTCGCAAACTTTCATTGTAAACGATAATTGTTGTTGATTGTTGATCTTCTGTGAATTATCAACTGAGATAATAAGAGTTTTGGTCGAATGTCATGGTTCAGCGATCATTGTTCGGGTTCGAACATTGCCATGGTCCAAAACTTCTTTTACAGAGTATATATTGCTGTGATTGAAGGTATAAATTAGAAGTACAGTCTTTTGGTCACATGTTTTATTATTGATGTATAGTATTTCCTTTAGGTGTCTCTGTTCTAAAGTAACACTTGTTTCACTATTAGCTTTACAAGTTGATATAATTCAAGATTACTTAAAAGATATGTATGATATGTTTGTAACTGTTATTTCCAACATCCAACTGAATGTAAAAAAACACAAAAAACAGCAATATAATAGAAAAAGCCGATTTTAAATGAGATTTCAGATATATTTCATGCAACATGTAAGATTTTGTTTACAACCTTGTTATGAGTTTAAGATCGTACCTGAGTATGCCTTACAACTCCTATTTAACTTTGACCAGGGCGCAGATTAGACCTTTGACCCTTGACTGTGACCGTGAACTTTGCCATATATTATTACAGGTTGCATTGGATGAGTGATCTAAGATACATATACTTACACATTTTTAAAATGACATCTTTATTGGCACAAATGTTATGCAACAAAGCAAGTATAGTGACTTTATATTACATGCTGGCCATCTTGGACGCCATCTTTAATAACTTTTAAGTGTTACCAAAATGCATGACTGCAACAGGGCTAGACATATTTTTGGGATGTTAGTCTAACATGATCAATTGTCAAACCTTCTACAGTTCTCTGTTTGCATGTTTAACATATACCAAGAGAAAATAAAGACACTGAAAAAGCTCAAATATGACCTTTGACACTTGACTGTGACCTTGACCTTTACCGTTTATTACAAAATGTTTGTGTGAAAATTTATATATATAAGATACACAAACCTGTGAATTTATATAATAATATCTTTATAGGTACATCTGTTATGCAACAGAGCAATTCTTATGACTATATCCCATTTTGCCGGCCATCTTGGACGCCATCTTGAATAACTATGTAGTGCTACCACAATTCCTGATAACAACAGTGTTGGACATATTGCCCGTATTTTACTCTAACATGATCAAGTATGAAACCTTTGACATATCTCTGTTTGTATGTTTTAAAATAATCTAAGAAGACACGGAGACCCTAAAACAGCTAAAATTTGACCTTTGACCCTTGACTGTGACCCTGAACTTTGCCACTAAACCACTAAATTTTGTGTGGGATAAATTGTCTATCTAAGATACACATACCTGTAAATGTATATAATAATACCTTTATTGGTACTGATTGTATGCAACAAAACAATTATTTTGACAGTATATCACATTTTGGTGGCCATCTTTGACACATAACTTTTTAGTGCTACAACAATTCATGACTACAACAGGTCTCAGAAAATGCCCAAGGCATCCAACTAATTGAAAATAAGGTAAACCTTCTACGGATGGGGAGGCTACGTTTTTCATTTTATAGGCCTCTTTTTAGAAACTGCTCTCGGACTATACATTCTCCGTTCTACATTCGAACCTAGTTGTCCGTTCTTCATTCAACTAGAGTTCTCCGTTCTACATTCGACTCTAATTCTCCATTCTACATCAGACTCTAGTTCTCCGTTCTACATTCGCACCTAGTTATCCGTTCTACATTCAACTTCAGTTCTCCATTCTACATTCGACTCTAGTTCTCCATTCTACATTCGACTTCAGTTTTCCATTCTACATTGGAACCCAGTTCTCCGTTCTACATTCGACTTCAGTACTCCGTTCTACATTCGAACCTAGTTATCCGTTCTACATTCGACTCTAATTCTCCGTTCTACATTCGACTCCATTTCTCCGTTCTACATTCGAACCTAATTCTCCGTTCTACATTCAACTACAGTTCTCCGTTCTATGTAGAACGGAGAACTGAAGTCGAATGTAGAACGGAGTGCTAGACTCGAATGTAAAATGGAGAACTAGAGTTGAATGTAGAACTCAGAACTATGTTCGACTGTAGAACGGAGAACTAAAGTCAAATGTAGAACGGAGAACAAGGTTCGAATGTAAAACGGAGAACTCGGTTCAACTGTAGAACGGAGAACTGGAGTCGAATGTACAACGGAAAACTAGAGTCGAATGTAGATCGGAGAACTAGAGTCGAATGTAGAATGGAGAACTGAAGTCGAATGTAGAACGGAGAACTGGGTTCGAATGTAGAAGAAGAACTGAATTCAAATGTAGAACGGAAAACTAGAGTCGAATGTAGAATGGAGAACTGGAGTCGAATGTAGAACGGAGAATTAGGTTCGAATGTAGAACGGAGAATTGAAGTCAAATGTATAATGGAGAATAGAAGTTGAATGTAGAACAGAGAACTAAGTTTGAATGTAGAACGGAGAACTGAAGTTGAATGTAGAACGAAAAACTGTAGTTGAATGTAGAACGGATAACAAGGTTCGAATATAGAACGGAAAATATAGAACGCAGAGCCAACTTCACACACATGATTACGCGACATAGTAGAGAGACTACTCTATAGATGCAGAGTCAATCAAATACAAATTGATAGTTTAGGGCACTGCAATTTGTTAGGGGACGAGGGGGAAGATTTTTAATTAGTTTTGCTAATGTCATAGATGTAATATTGAACGGCTGTTCAATAGAACGTTGCAGGTGGCCTGTATTTAAATGTTTCTCACTTCTAATACTGCGTGGCAGGAGTTTATTTCATTCAGAAGGAACGAACGCATTGGGGTTGAAACTAGTGCAAAATGATCTAGCAAATCGGTTTCATTTCCATATCCAGAAGATTCACTGACCTGTTTGAGAACCAAATTGTGAAAGTTTAGCATTGTTAATCATTTTGTAAAGAAAGGATAAGTTGATAACGAGTTAGGTGAAATGCAGTATGTTTTCCACTGTTTTGTTTGATATTTAAGTATTCGTGAATTGACATTCGTTGTTTCCTGAGCCAGCGAGTAGTGATATTGGATAGAATTTATTTAAAAACGTATTTCTGCAACAAATCATTCAATTACTCATGTATAGCAAACAAGCGAATAGGAGGACTAATTCGTGGTGTCCCTCGAAAGATAATCGAAAACAGCGGTCAACCTCTCAACCTAGGGCGGAGTTACTAAGTTCTTTTGTAGATGTATGCGTTTTAAATCATATACAGCCGCCGCAAGTCACCGTTACAACGTTGTTTGATTCTTTACACTGTTCTAAATGAAGTCAAAACGATTAACGAGGGTGATCATATTGACATGTTAAAATGTCGCAAGAAATATTGTTTTTGACTGGCATTTGAGTGCTAGCCCGTGTAGGGAATACGCATCTAATTCCATCCGCATAGGCCTGCATTATAGCAATCTGGATACATAGACCTGTTATGCACTACTTTGAAAATACAAACTTCAATTATTGTTGACAACAATCCAGGAAGTGCCAAATTGTGCACAGAATGCAGTCATCCGGGCCATTTTTAGCCAGTAGCTGAATTGAACTGAACTGAATTGGATTTTATAGTCGCACTAACAGCTAAGGTCAGATGGCGACTTTCCAGCTTCCACTGGTGGAGGAAGACCCCAGGTGCCCCTCCGGGAAATTTTCGTGCACGGGCGGGCACCTGGGTAGAACCACCGACGTTCCGCAAGCCAGCTGGATAGCTTCCTCACATAAAGATTCCTAGGACCCTGAGGGTTCGAACCTACAGCGGTGAGGGGCAAGTGATTGCAAGTCAGAGACTCTAACCACTCGGCCACGGTCGCCCCTTTAGCCAGTAACTGTCAACCGAACATGTCCTAATTGAAATGACTTTTATTTTTAAAACAAAAATATGTGGTCACCAGAGGTGACATCCACACCATTTTAAATGTGCATTTACTGCTGCCAATATCTTTCCCATTTCAGAAAAAAATACTTCCTGTAGTATTTGGATGCATATTCCCAACCTTCGCGCAGTGATATTGTAGCCAATAATCCCTGCCACCACACAAATCACGTGACGATAGCTGAGGCCATCTGATTACGAAATGGCGATACAGCAAACTCTTGTCGTAACCAAAAGGCAAATTGGCAATAACATCATCACCTTCGAGAAGATGTTGAAAACATTCAACCTGTTTTGGCTTGTGTGTAATCTCTTTATTAAATTTACGCACAGCTTCTGTAATGTTCTCAACGGAATACATGTTTGTTTACAAGTAACCAAGTAACCGGTGTGCATATTAAATATGTATTCGCTAAAATTGATATTTTTTTTATAAATAAATTATTTTTGTAACCACATACCGTTTTTCACACTATTTTCTATATTATGAACAAAGCAAGTTGAAATATTGACCTAAAAGATATTCAACAAAAAATAAACTTAGCTTTGATTTCACCTATAAATAAAATTATTTGTGTGGTGGCAGTGGTTACTGTTACATATAGGGGAAGTAACCACTGCTTCCGGTTCTCAGCTCAAAAGTAAAACGCTAAGCGAGGATTCTCAACAGCGCGGGGACTATATGAAATTAACTGGTTCTCTGCTGAAAAGTTGAACGTTTAACATACGTTCAACAGCACTGGAACCAATACCAGGTGCAATGTTTAGAAATCGGCATCTTTTAGTTATTCCCGAGTACAGTCTGGCGTTCAGCAAACATATGTCTGATGATTAGATGATTTTGATGATCATTTATAATCTTTTGTAAGCATGGATATTAGTTGTGTTATACTAACAATATCGATTAAACATAATGACCATACCATGGTATACACACGAAAAATGGACAGTCCTGTTATAAGCACAAATCGCAAATGTAGCCCGTATATTGTGCAAGGTTTTGTGTAATCGGTAATATCTCTGTTCCGTTCCTGCCCAAGCAATCGCAAATGTAGCCCGTATATTGTGAAAGGTTTTGACGTATAATCAATCGGTAATATTTCTGTTCCAGTTCCTACCCCGGCAAGCCGTTCCTTTTAAAAGGAAACTGTATTACCATTTTAGTTTGCATTTCGCTGTTTATGAAGCATATAAAGGCAATCTATCAGTTATATATATGTCTGCAATCTGTATTGATGAAAGCTTTAACGTCCCAGACGGACGTTGACTAGTATGACAATGACGGATGTCTTAGAGAGAGTTTTCTGAATATAAATCGACATTTCTCGTCATTTATATATTGACATGATATATATATAGATATAGATATTTTATTCAAACATAAGGCATTACGCCCAACAGTTCACATGCAAATAGTACATACATATAAACATGTATATGAAATACACACAATATTTTCCAGTTAATGACAATTTGTATAATTTCATAGGTGAGTTTCAAGATCATCTGTATATGTTACTAGTTAAAAAGTATTTGACAACTATTAAGTAAATAAGTGTTTAATATATATTTTTAAATTAATATTCCTAAGTATTGATCAGAACACATTTATATATGTGGAAAAAAATGGAGAAAAGTGATATTTATCTATAAAACATATCGTCTCTTCTTTTAAAACTTTTACTAATGAAAACGGACAGTTTCTTTAATAAACTCTTATTTTCTGTTGTCATATTTTCAATAAATTTTGGTATGTTTGGCCGTTTCCAAAAATATTTGTTAACATATTCTTTTCTAATATCATGATATAGTGAACACTCCAATACAAAGTGAAATTCGTCTTCTAGTATATTACATAGCTGGCATTTTCTTTCGGATCTTGGTGTTTTATTTGGTCTATGCCATCGACCAGTTTCTATTTCTAACCTATGACTAGAGACTCTTAGTTTTGTAAAAAAAAAAGCTCTAAATTTCTTTATATTTAGTACATCTAGATAATACTTAAACCTGAAATCTGACATTATTCTGTATGTACTAGCTCTAGTGGAAGCCGATAATTCAGCATTCCAATTTTGTATAAACATATCTTTAATTCGTTGTTTAAATATATTAATGAAATACTTTATGTTTTCTACTCCTTGAGAATACCAAACTTCATTAAATCCTGTTCGTTCCAATAACCCTTTAACTTGAGATGCCCAGTTTGATTTGTTAGAGTTTACAATCAGATCATCTAACATAACATTATACATATTTTTTATTTATTTGCGATCACTCGTACGTGTAATTTTTAACCAGAACCGGATAATATAGACCATACGTTGAATTTTTAAAGGGACTCTCCCGAGTTCTCCATATATGAAATTGTTTTGAGTTTGTGTTTTAACACATAAAAGTTGTTTACAAAATTGAAGGTGTACTTTCTCTAACTTTTTCCGCATTTGAGAATCCCCATATCTCTGCGCCATAATTTAATATTGGCAAAATGAGTTTGTCAAAATTGTCTAAAGTGTGACTGACCGATAAGTCAGTAAATTGATTTATATATGACTTCATTTTGGAGATTGCCTTTAAAGCCTGGCCACTTAATGATTCGAACGTTTGATCAAAAGAACCGCCTGTGGTAAAGACAATTTCCAAATAGGTAAACTTATTTACAATTTCAATTACAGTATTATTATATGTGAACAATAGGTTCCTTTTTATCTGACCGCCTTTTTTAAAAAGCATGACTTTCGTTTTATTTTCATTTACGACCAATTTCCATTTCTGGCAATAACTGTACAGTATATCTAACCCATCTTGTAGCCCCTTTTCAGTATCCGAAAATATCACTAAGTCATCAGCGTATAAGAGTAACGGCAACTTTAACATTCCAGTATCGATACCTTTAAAACCATTTAGTGAAAATATTCTTCTAAATAATTTACATGCATAGAAAATATAAAAGGTGACAAACAATCGCCCTGCGGCGCTCCAAGAAAACAGCTAAAACTGTCACTAGGCTGGTTTTGATACTTTACTCTTGATTTTATATTCGTATACAATGATTTAATAATATTAAGGATTTTACCTCTCACTCCATATTGCATAAGTTTATAGAATATGTTTTTTCTAACCAACAAATCAAAAGCTTTAGTGAAATCTATGAAAGTTACATATAACTTTTTTTTTCATTCAGTATATGATTTATCAAACCATGGAGAACGAAGATGTTATCAATAGTTCCCATATGTTTTCGAAAACCAGCCTGTGCTTCAATACAAATATAATAATCCTCAGCCCATGTAGTTAACCTGTTGTTTAAAATTCTTGTGAATAATTTACCTAATGTACTCAGTAATGTTATCCCTCTATAGTTTTCTGGTTGGTTTATATCTCCTTTTTTGAAAAGTGGTACAATATAGCCTTCCGTCCAGTGAGAAGGGAAATAACCTATATCAAAAATCTTATTAAAAACGTTCACTAAGTATGAATCTAAATACATGCAACCATACTTGAACATTTCATTTATGACATAATCTGATCCGCCTGAGCGGTTGTTGTTTAACTCTTTACATGCTTTATGAATTTCTGCTTGACTGATTTCAATATTAAGTTCGTCAACCATTATTTGTAGTTCATTATTTAATATTCTATTATTAAAATATAAAATATCATCATCTGGTTGGAAAAATACAGATTCTGGATCATTTATTGATTTGAAATAATTTGCAAATTGAGAGGTCGTTATATTTGATTTTGGCACTCCAGTGCTGGCCGTTTTCAGGAGTTTCCAATATTCCTTTGCATTTTTATATCTATGTGATAATTCCTGAGTTTTTTGTTTACTAAAGCTTGTTTTCTTATTTCTAATGACTGTTTTATAATGAGACCTAGACTGAGTCATAGCTTTTCTGTTTTCTGTACAGTCAGATTTTCTATAATTATTTAAATTCTTATAAAACTGATTCCTACTTTCTTTGCATTCATAACAAACCACGGCTGATTTTTCATTTTTGGTTTATGTGTATCATTATTATTAACCTTTTTCCTACAAATTGGGTCACACACCTTTTCTATCATGTTATAAAAACAAGAAAGATTTGATTCAAGCTCGTCATATATATGTGTGTGTGAACCAATATGACAGAATATACGCGTTATAAAGAAATACTGTTATGTAAATAGTAAGTAATGTTGATGTTTTCCCCCAATTTTTCCAACAACACATAAGCAATCGCGAATGTCATATTTAATCATTTTTTCAGAAATAAAGATTTGTTAGGCGTCTTATATAGACAAAGCAATTGTAAGGACTGCGTGTCCTAATGTCTCGCGTTTATGTCAATAAAAGCGGAGGTATACCACAGATGTACAGTTTTAGTTATAATCGTACTGTATACGAAATAAAGTTTTAATAAATACATATACAGAACTGTCGAGTTGCAAGTCCTCTTATCGCATGCCTGAGAGTACTTTCTATAGTACAAAGTCGTATAGTATATTTCATACAGGAATACGAAAATGTACTGATATTTCGTATAACGCCACACTTTTCAAAAATGTGCCGTTATACCAGATATCATACAAGGGGACGTGACTAGCGATACAACTTGGTGTTACACGAATATATCATGAACATATCTCGGCTTACGCCTCGATATATTTCATGATATATGCTCGTAACACCTCGTTGGACATTCTATAACAAATACGTATATGAATTAGATAATTAACCGTACCTGCACCTGGTTTAGATAGTTTGCCTACTGAACCGTACAAGCACCTAGTGTGTCGTTTATTTAATATATTTAACTGTCCATCCTGCACCTCGTATTTGATTTTGATAATTAATCACAGTTAGCTAAATATGCTTCAGTTCTAGTGTCTGGTTTTTAAATAATTGGCTGTGGATTTCTGTTGGTTTACATCACAATTTGAGACTGATTTAAACTGGACTCGGAATCATGAATTTTATTACATGATTATATGCTGTATATTGATATGTATCATACATGCATGCTTATTGAAAGAATGTCGTTTTAATGCCATACTGGAGCTAGAAAAAATTAATCAAATTCATTAGACAAGATTATTTTACATGCAAAATGGCACATGCGCGTGTTCCTATTAAATAAATTTGTAGTCAATCTTTAATCATTATTATGTATGAATGTTTGCCGCATTAATCGTCTGCTGCACGAGTAGTAATGCCGTCGTCAGAGTAACGCATCATAAAATAGATTATCGTCAATAATCAGACTAGATTCAGTTTGGTAATTAGTTTGTCGGTACAAAGTTTCTAGAAGAGGCAAGACAGTGTTCTATTTATTGCGAGTTTCACATTGGTCCATATTGGTCTGTTTTATAGATATAAAGAGGTCTAAATCTTTTCGTCGTATTATTACTTTATTGATTTAACTATATCTAAATTTGTTCTTGATTCGTCTACTTTGTCTCTAAAGATGTCTAAATATGTTCCTAATTCGTCTACTTTATACATATTTATTAAGAGGTTTAAACATGTTGCTTATTGGTATCCTATAATGTAAAAAGTCTAAATCTGCTACTTGATAAATATAAAGATGTCTAAATGTGTTCCTTTCTCGCCTATTTTATATATAAAAAAAGATTATATAAGGAGGTTTAAATATCTGCTTTATAGACATAAAGATGTCTAAATATGTCCCTAATGTGTCTGTTTTATATATATAAAGAGTTATAAATCGGTTCGTTATTGGTGTGCGTTATAGATACACATAAGTATGAATGTATTCTTTATTGGTCTTCTTCATATATATGTTTTAAAACGTCTAAATATGTTCTTTATTGGTCTACTTCATCTATATAAAGAGGCCAAATATGTTTCTTATTAAAGACCCGAAGTTCCTAATATGTTACTTATTAAAGTCCCATGGGTCAGAATTTGTACCTTATTAAGGACCCATGATCTTAATCTCTTCGTTTAATATTAATTCTCATCACCATAAGGCGCAGCAGTACTGGCGTTTCGCAACTTACTACTTACCATGGGATATGTGTTCGTACTGGTGCTGATATATAACAAGAGGTTTGTAGTGGAGCCGGTACACACTCGACTGAACAATAAATTAATACAAGTAATCATAATTTCTTAATCCCTCCGGTAGAAAAAAGCATTATAATGTAAGTATTATGTAACACGTTGGTCCATTGGCTAACATCTCAAATTTGCGACCGTAAAACCCCACATTTACCGTCTGAAAAATGTGTATGTATGATTTGATTTTATATTTGTAGCATTTGAATGGGAAAGCATTAGACTCGAGATAATCATGCTAAGATTTTCAATCTGGGACGGTATGTGGTTGGTTTTACGGTCTGAAATTCTGTTTTCGCCATAAAACGAAATTTTAGACCGTAAAACCACTCACATACAGTCCCAGATTGTAAATCTCAGCACCGCGGAGCCGTAAAGCAAAATTTCATACCGTTAAACCAACCACATACCGTCCCAGATTGAAAATCTTAACGTGGTTATCTCTTAATACCAAGCAGGAATATTAGGAACAATCGCATTTTACTTGTACTAGGGGATAAGTGCATATAATTGAAGTCCTTATTAGATAACAATACGTACAATAGATCAGTGCGTATAGTTGGAGTTCTTATTAGATAATAATACGTGCAACAGATCAGTGCGTATAGTTGGAGTTCTTATTAGATAACAATACGTGCAACAGATCAGTGCGTATAGTTGGAGTTCTTATTAGATAACAATACGTGCAACAGATCAGTGCGTATAGTTGGAGTTCTTATTAGATAACAATGCGTGCAACAGATCAGTGCGTATAGTTGGAGTTCTTATTAGATAATAATACGTGCAACAGATCAGTGCGTATAGTTGGAGTCCTTATTAGATAATACTTGCAATAGATCAGTGCATACACAACTCAACTTTTATAATCGGTCACTTTTCAACGAATCATATATATTGTATAATAATTCATATTTTCATTTGAAATTTTAACTGGCATCGTTTAACAAATATCGCTAGTGATTTATAAAACTTAATCTGCTTTGATTGGACTAAAAACAATAGATCAGTGCATATAGTTGAAGTTCTCATTAGATAACAAAACGTGCAATATATCAGTATATACAGTTGGAGTTCTTATTAGATAACAAAACGTGCAATATATCAGTGCCTACAGTTGAAGTTCTTATTAGATAACAAAACGTGCAATATATCAGTACATACAGTCGGGAGTTCTTATTAGATAATAATACGTACAATAAATCAGTGCCTATTGTTGAAGTTCTTATTAGATAACAAAACGTGCAATATATCAGTATATACAGTTGGAGTTCTTATTAGATAACAAAACGTGCAATATATCAGTATATACAGTTGAAGTTCTTATTAAATAACAAAACGTGCAATATATCAGTGCCTACAATTGAAGTTCTTATTATATATCAAAACGTGCAATATATCAGTGCATAGTGTTGAAGTTCTTATTAGATAACAAAACGTGCAATATATCAGTATATACAGTTGAAGTTCTTATTAAATAACAAAACGTGCAATATATCAGTGCCTACAGTTGAAGTTCTTATTAGATATCAAAACGTGCAATATATCAGTGCATATTGTTGAAGTTCTTATTAGATAACAAAACGTGCAATATATCAGTGCCTACAGTTGAAGTTCTTATTAGATAACAAAACGTGCAATATATCAGTATATACAGTTGGAGTTCTTATTAGATAATAATACGTACAATAGATCAGTTCATACAGTTGGAGTTCTTATCAGATACTACTATGTGCAGTAGATCGTTGCTTCTTAAACAAGAAGCGTAAGAGGGCCTGTGGACGCCCTACTGGCTAAAACTGCTCTCATATCAAGGTTCGTCATCATACAAATCCCATCAATACTTCTTTTAAAACATTGCAAAGAAAACAACAACACCCACAACAGAAACTTAAGCCTTTGACCTATGCTAATAATTTAAACCAGCGGTCCTAGTTCTAATTTGGTACGGTTATTTAGGGAATCGAGGCATAACAGTTGTATAAATAGGTTTTGACCGAATGTAGAGAGGCCCCTTATGCAGGCGATCAATACCCATTTGATATAATTGTTTTGCTTCGAATCCCTAATTAACCATAATAAATTAGAACTAGGGGTTGTTTTTAGTAAAAACAGATGTCTCCCCTGCAGGAGAAATGGCCATAAATCCGCCAAAAATACATTAAACTTTAACATGACGAAGACATGTGCAACTAGGTTTGGTAATTGTCATCCCTACCAAGTTATATGGAATAGAAATCCAGGCAGCTGATCAGGAGTAGTCGAGACAAAGCTTATGTATTAAAACCTTTAAAGAGCCATAACTATACGAAAAATCATTCAACCAGAACAAGACAACGATATGCGCAACTAGGCTTGGTACTGATCATTCCTGCCAAGTTTCACTGAAATTCAACAAGAGGTTCAGGAAAACTAATCCGGATAAAGTTTGGGTGTAAGGGGCAATAACTGTGGCAAAAATCATTAAACCGGAACATGGCAATGACTTGCGCAACTGGATTTGGTACTAATCATTCCTGCAAAGTTTCGTTAAGTCCAGCCAGGGATTCAGGAGTACTAGTATGTACAAAGTTAGTCTATTAAAACCTTCAAAGAGTCATAAATCAACCAAAAATCATTCAACCGAAACACAGCGATGATATGCACAACTAGGCTTGATACTGCCAAGTTTCGTTGAAATTCGGCCATGGGTTCTGCAGCACTAGTCCGAAAAAAAATTGTATATTAAAACTTGTAAAGGCCCATAACTCCGCCAAAAATCTTTCAACCGAAACACGGTGATGATATGAACAACTAGGCTTGGTACTGATCATCTCTGCAAAGTTTCTCTGAAATCCGGCCAGGGGTTCAGGAGAACTAGTTCGGACGAAGTTTGTGTAGTAAAATCTTTAAAGGGCCATAACTCTTCCAAAATCGTTCAACCGGAACATGGTGATGATATGCACAACTAGGTTTGATACTGATCATCCTTGCCAAGTTTCGTTGAAATCCGCCTAGGGGTTCAGCAGAACTAGTCCATACAAAATATGTGTATCAAAACATTTAAAAGGCCGTAACTCAACCAAAAATCATTCAACCAGAACAAAGTAACAATATGCACACAATCGTACTGATCATCCCTACAAAGTGTTGCTGAAATACAGACAAATGAAGGCCTTATCATAACAGTCTGGTAGCGTTTATTTTTCAATAATTCAAGGACCATAACTTCGGTGTGACTAATCCAATCTGGCTGTTTTTCGAACTTGACCGAGCTTTCATCAATACCAACAATTTGGCAAAGTTTAGTAAGGGTAGGATGCAAAATGGAGGCGCTAGAGTGTTGACAAGACAAACTATAGCACTTTTTGTTAATTCAATGGCAATAACTCCGGTGTTACTATTTCGATCCCGCTGGGTTTTGAAGTATAGATATTAACAATCTGGTAAAGTTTGGTAAAGATTAGATGAAAAATGAAGGTGCTAGAGTGTTGACATCAAAAAGTTAACACATTTTTAATGATTCAAGGGCCATAACTTCGGTGTAACTGATCCAATCTGGCTGGTTTTAAAACTTGACTGAGCTTTCATTAATATCAACAATCTGGCAAAGATTGATAAAGGTAGGATGCAGATGGAAACGCTAGGTTGTTGACAAATCAGAATATAGCAATTTTCGTTAATGCAAGGGCAATAACTCCGGCGTTACTGGTCCGATCTAGCTGGTTTTTAAACTCATCCGAGCTTTCATTGATATTAATAATCTGATAAAGACTGGTAAAGCTCGAATGAAAAATGAAGGCGCTAGAGTATTGACAAGACAAAATATAACAAGTTTCGATAATTCAAGGGCAATAACTCCGGAGTAACTGGCCGATCTGGCTGGTTTGTAAACTCTTCAGAGGTCTTATTGATATTAATAACCTGGTAAAATTTGGTTAAAATCGGATGAAAATTACGGTGCTAGAGTGCTGTCATCAAAACGTTAACAGACGACGGACAAAATGCCATGTCATACTGGCCAGTAGAGCTAAACAGAACCAGCCAACAGAGACATAGCCATTGTATTAGTTATATAGATTACCAATTTACAGAAAATTGAACAATAAATACGGAATAATCAACTCAATCAAGAAAGAAAAGTAGCAGACTTGGTTTTTTTCAGTCTGTTCGTGAGATGTTATATAAGGTGCAACATCTGAAATCCCCCTAGCCAAGGCTTAAACTGTCTTCTACTTTAAAGTTCGTAGTCAATGCGAACTTCTGAAGCTGCCAAACAGCACTAAACGAACAACCAATAAAGTCTGCATCCAGAGAAATGAGCAAACGATACACGTATAATAATGTTGCTGTAAAAATATATTGTACTGATTAACCACAGCAGTTGCAGCCAAAGAGAAAACAAATCTATGGTACAACCAACAAATCTGAGGTTCGACAGTTCATGCACGAACCTCCCCATTCAGGTTTTCAGCAGGTGCAATCATAAAGTCTCTCTAAGTTCGGTCATCGCACAAGAGAAAAAAGAAGTGAAGTGACGTTTTTGATGTTGTATATTAATTCTGACATTATATGTTACGAATTAGCAGGTAACTGAATACACTTTTAACACATTTACACATTTTACAGTTTAATATGGTGTCTTCAACAGAGTTTCTAAAATGTTATTGGCTCCCTATGTTTTGTGACGGTAAACGCAATGCAAAAGTGATGCCTTCAGATCGTTGTTTTCTGACGCTGAGATTTTACAATTAACATGTCGCCAGTACTTAGATATCTCCGCCCTATTGCTGATGTCGGAGTATATTTACAATAGGTTATATTATAATACAGCTGCACGTGCTTTATTATACTGTTGCACGCGCTATTGTTTGTCGGAGGTATAGATTGGATGGATAAATGATTGACAACTGGCGACATGTTAATTACCTCTATCAAGGAAATCAGAATATATTATTCAAAAATATTCGCTAGAAATAATGTTATTTAAGGTTGTTTATAACACGATCCGACAACACAAATTACACCCGAATGACATGTTATGCTTTAATAAATATAATAATTTTGATAATGTTAACAATTATTTCTGTCTGCAATTCGTCAACCATGAACATATCTTTCCTTTTGCAAAGTTTAAATAAAATAGACTGCTATACAAACAGTCGTTATAGTCCTTGAGCTGGCTATAGATCCCTCCGCCATTCAAGAGTATGATTTTCTGAAAGTGCATACAAATATGTGTCTGCCATCTGACCTTTTAAACCTTTTCGTGTAGGAGGAATTACTAATTCTAGACTTATCCTGTGAAACATTAATACATTTTGGTGTCCAATTTACGGCCGTTAACCATTATGACAATGAAGAATATCTTCTGTTGCGTGTAGTGCATATAAATCAACGTTTCTGATTGTCTGTAATAAGTAAATTGGTAAACCAATATGCCAGAATAGGCCTGTTGTTAATGATGTTCGGTATATAGTTACCATCTGATATCCAACAAGACATCATACATGATTCTCTCTTTAGCTGCAACTGCTGTGGTTGTTCAGTACAATTTTGAAACATCCTGAGGTGTTTCTAAGTATGTATTTTTATTTAATATTTAAAACAACTTTTAAGTTTATCGTTTGCTAATTTCTCTGGATGTTGACTTTATTGTTAGATAATTCCTTTTGCTGTCATGTACTTTTATTTACACTGTCTTGTCAATGTGGGCTCCGAGAACAGGATGCAATGTTTACGTAAAATTGATTTAAGCTATCCAGAAGGCCGTATTGCCTAATGACCGTTCGAAGTCGGTTACCTTGTCGTCACCACGCTTTGTGTTGAGTATTGCAGCTGGCAGAGGTGTCATTGCGTTTGCTGTAGTATCTCTAGAACCATTTATTCGCAACTTTATACATTTTTAAGATCTTTAATAGTAATTTTTTTTCACAAGTATCTAACAAATTAAAAAGATGTATCAAAATATAACATACATCCATCAAACAATGAAATCACCAGCTATGTGATATTTCATCTTCATATTCTATTGAAATTTAAAGATTTTGCTTTATAGAATATGTGTGTATTCTATTCAATATGTTGTAGATGGGTTACTTAGGCTACTCTTGATTTGTTTATTACTTTACATGCTGGAAGTGACGCAAGGGAGCTACGATTTTAAGGACGTTTTGGCCGAGGATTTAACTTGCATGCGAGAGGTCGTGGGTTCAATCCCCGACCTGGTCACACAAAGGACTTCTTTACAAAGGGCATAAGTAGCTTGCTTGGCCTTCATCATATACATGATAGTTCTACAACTAATCAGCCCGATATCAAAATAATGTGAATGGGTGGGAAACATATCAATTGTTTACGGCGTCGTATTCCAGTGTGGCAGCACTATAAAACTGAGCAGTGGTACACATATGACTTATGACTGAAATATTGTTAAAAGCGACGTTGAATTGTGTAATTTACAGAGTGAAATGTCACATAGGTAGAAATCAAGTGAAATGCCACAAAGGTAGAAATCAGATTTCTGCTCTTTTTAGCCCGAAAGCCAATCTACTTACGCCGGCGTCGGCGTCTGCGTCGGCGTCTCCGTCGGTATTGGTTAAGCATATTTGATAAGCTCATATCTCAGAAACTATTTGATAGAATTCAATAAAACTTCGTACATTTTTTCGGTATAAATAGACAGAATGCTCTTTGTATACTTAGTCAAATTGTGATAAGTAATGAGTATGTAAACTTATAATCTGTTTAATCGATGGACATATTGGAATGAAACTTTCCACATGTATTCGGTATCGACAAATAGCACAGTTTATGCTCATTGTAACAATGTTGAACCAATGCGCATCGCATTTAACATTAACTACAGTTATTTAGACAATAAGACAAATGGTTCTATAGCAATGTCATCGTAGGTCTGCACTGTACCACAAACCAAACAAATACCAATGTACATGCTGTATTGCACTATGAACTGTTCCTATAACAATAAATAAACCCCGTGTATCGGTCTATCCTCCGAGCACGTTAAAGAACCATAGGAATCTATTCAATAATAAGAGTAGGGCACGGTTCCCGGATTCCTATGTATCCTTCCCCTCTCTCTGGGGCGGCTCTAAATAACCTATACTGTGTTGATGAACCGTTAAACAACATTCAATTCAATTATAACAATAAATGAGTTGATACTGTTCGCAGAAGAATGCTGGAACCTGACATCCCTGGCACGTCAGTCCTTATATGACCTTGATAGATATACCAGTGATAGGGAAATCATTTGCACCATAATCATCAGCTTCAGTAAAGTATCATGTATTATTGTGATATAATGGCTTATCTTCAAATCAAATTAGTTTTGTTATATATATGATTATTTATGATCATTTATGTGTTATACGTATCTTTCATATTAATGCTGCCTTGTTTGTTAGAGAATATGACATGGCGGGGATGTAATTATTTACATTAACCCGTTTTAATGGGATGACAATAGGATAAGGGTGAGGTTTGGTCCACCCTAGAACCTGGTTTAAACCTCAGCGGCATTTTTGCCTCTGACCATTCAATGCGGTAGCCCTATTATCAATCCTTTTAAGTTTGTGGTATCATAGCTTGCCTTTTATTCATCTTTGTAATTGTTTTTTTCTTTGACAATATGGTTACCGTCTTTGAACGGGCGGTGCACCAGACAACCTCACCCTATTGTCATCGCAATTAAACGGGACAGTGTTAATAAAAGCATTCCCGCCCGGCTATATTTTCCAAAGTGGACAGCAGCAATAATAGGCAAAATAGGTAATTTGTTTGTTTGTATGGTGTTTTACGTCATTTCAACACATTTAAGGTTATATATGATGGTCGGTTTTTGTGGTGGAGGCAGACCACCCATTTTCCGGTTTAGACTGTACACCTCCCGCCATCCGTAAGAATCGACACTTCCTCACTTACAATTCGAGCTCCCAGTGGAATTCGAACCCGCAGTAGTGAGAGGCGAAGGTTTACAACGCAACGTCGTTAACCATTTGGCCACGGAGACCCCACAAAATAAGTTAAAAAAAGCAAAGACATTCATCTATATATGAAATAAAAGATAAAATCATAGAAAGCCACAACACAAGTAGTACATGTTATTGTTATTTGCCATAAAACTATAATTTTTTAACGAAATACAAATGCAACAAATGGCGAATATTCGTCCCGCTCGTTTCTATCGTGAACAAACATGTAAATGGTGTACAGCGCAACGGTATTTATTATTCACGTTATCTCGTTAAATGACCCGCTCATCAGGTAAATTTCCTTTTAATGAAGAATCCCCAGTCCTTTGTGTGGCTATCTATATTCACTTACTTGTATAGATTGATAATCATCAGTAGTTGGAGCTTAGCTCTAAAGCGATATATTTTCAATGCAAAATGCAATATCTCGTGGGATTACAATGGTGGGATAGCAAAGTCAAACTGTCTGCCATATTATGGAAATCAAATCTGCAATGGCATAAGTAAAGGCATCGCATGTCTGTATGATACAATAGTTGCTCATCAGTTCAATAAAGTTGTAATAAACATGTCTTCTACGGTGACGTGATTTACAAACTTCGTAAGATCCTTGGCCATAATCACTTTCATACAATCTTTATTAAACTTGTTAAAAAGTTTATCAAAACTTAGTGTTTGGCCAATTTAGAGTTTGCACTATGTTTTTCTCTTTGATTGTGCGATGACCGGACCGGAGTGTGAACCCTATGATGAAAACATACTGATAAAGGTGATCCTTTGAGAGCAACAAACACAATGAAGAGAATAAAGCAGCAGACTCGGTTTTATTGAGTCTGTTCATGAGAAGTAATGAAAGAAGCAACACCTCTCACGCCCACTAGCACCGGCTTAAGCGGTATTCTACTTCAAAGTCACCTATATTGGGCTCGTTGGTCCCAAAGGACCAGTAAAAATAACACTACTGATTCGTAGCACGGGGAGACTTTTTACAGCCGCCACACTGCACTAAACGAACGCTAAATCTACCTAAATCCTGAAAGGACGGTAGCGGTTGATGTTTGTCTTAATTATTGTCTTATCGTAATGGTTTGTTATTCTCTTGCTCTGGCTTTTTTGCGACTTTCTAGGCTTTTGATTTTCTTATATTTTTATATACATGATCATCTATGATTTATACTTATATTTCCTATTAATGTTGCCTTGTTTCTTCAAATATATAGTATGGCGGGGATTTCCCATTTTATTGAGATGACAATAGGGACAGTGAGATTTGGTGCACCCTAGAATCTGGTGTAAGCAGCCAGCGGTATATTTGCCACTGACCGTTGGTTTAAACATACTGTATTGTATTTTGTTTTACAATGTATGCAAATGGGCCGGGCCAGAAGTTCTTACAACATTAGTTACGTCCCTTCCCACTGACCGTTCCAGAGTGTTCAGGATAAATAGTATTAACCATAGTAGAAAAGAAAATGTTGTCAATAATATATATATCACCCAGATACTGTGAGCTGTCATTTAAGGGATTCGATGAAATCTGCTTGAATATCTGGTGAATGGATGGGGGAAATAGAAAATGTCTACGCGTCAAAAGGATACTTGAAATACTAGTCAGTGTTAGCCAGCTAGAAAATGTATACTTATGTCAAGCGAGACTGGAATTAATACTTTTCAGATGTTCCTAGTATCTTTCTCTTTTCACTGAATATTTGGCTTAGCATTTACATTCTGTAGATATTATGAAAAGAATAGTAATCAACGTTTTATTTTAGCAAAAGTCGTCGTCTGTGTCTTCGCCCAATCAACTTATCGAAGGAATAACAAATGCACATCTTCTTTGTTTATTAAATGTTCTAATTGCATGCGAGTTCAATAGCAAGTTTTATCTTACCTCTCACGTGTCTAGAACAACGTTCCACATAACGTTCTAATATACCATAATTGAATTCTGTCTGACAGGATATAAATAAAGACAAGAACATCATAAAACAAGAACGACATGATCAACAATTTACCACCCCACCAACAAGTGTGAGCCGTTTTAACACAGCTTTAGTAAAATCCAAATCTAAATATTGTTTAAAAATTGTGCAATAGGTATGAACATTACAAAACCGTCAATGACAAAACCGTCAATGACTATGTTCTTATTGATGGTCCACAGCGATGGGGTAATGGTTAAGCGTCTGCTCGCTGGCGGTAGTTCGTGAGTTAAATTATTGGTCAGGTAATATCATAAAATGGTACTAGTAGCTCCGTTGCTTGACGTTCGACATATAAATATACATATACATAGAACTTGTCGGCCAGGTATCAGCCTAATGTGAGTGAGTGGTGTATCATGACATGTTTCTACGCCTTAGTATTCCGCGTCTCACAAAACAGTTAATTTTACATTGCTCTACATATGTAGCAGGACCCCTCTGGACCATTGTAGAACTGCCTGAATTTTCTTAAAAATATTTTCTTTGTGAAACTTGAAGTATGTTGCTCGAAATAATCAGCAAAAAATAAGGGGTTGACCAATTTGCTTTTTTTTATTATCAATAGTTTGAAGAGACTCTCTTGAATTTGTCCATTTCACCTACATTTTTAAGTGTATCACTAACCGGTATTAGATGCTCAGATCTGGGCTCAGAAACATTCAGGCATATCCAAACCTGTATGAAATCATGAACTTGTCCCATACTTGTCACCTGCAACAACAAAAGAGAAACTATTTGTACAGTTTAAGAAATAAACAAGAACCGAATAACACAGAACTTTTTTTTAAGCGCCAGAAAGTTCCTACCATGACTGGCAAGGGAAACAACTGTTTAGTGAGACCTTCCAGTGTAGCAGCACTATTATGTTGAGCATATAACTCACTGCCGACACCGTCGTGAAATGGCTGAACTAGTGTTATATGCATTACCATATATACATACGGTACTTACTGACGAGTTTTCCAATCGACACCTAAATGTTTTACGTTTCTGCAAGTTAAATATATATGACCAGCGACCAAGTTGTACACCCTTTTGTGACTGATGATGCATATACTTATGTTAACATGATATTATATGCTACAGGAAACGATGGCTATTTTTATTATTAGTTGAAGGTTATGTTTACTATTGATATAGTCACCATCCACTTTCATGTAAAAGCCTGGTTGATTTTGGGCATCCTTTATCTGATTGTTCTTCATTACTCTTACATTCATTTACCTAGGCTATCAAAGAACATCTGTTCTTAAGACTGATAAACAGATGTCTTTGCATTGATAATGTCTTATTCAGTAACTCTATCCCCATGAATATAGATATAAAAATCGAACAGGCAAAGTAGCATTCAAGGACGACAGTCAACCACAAACACACACAGAAACAAAGAACAACTATATATAAAAATGAATAAAAGGCAAAATAATACATCACGAACACACAAGGGTTCGCAATAGGGCTACCGCCTTGGAACGGTCAGTGGCAAAAAAAGCCAAGAAGTCAATATAATGTCAAATAATGGTTCTTCAAGAGACCTTTGGATTTAAACCGTGTTCTAGAGTGTACCAAATTTCGGTCCTAACTATTGAAACAACTCAGATGTTTTCCATTAAATTAGTAACTTGAGCCTTCTACCCTGACAGTTCTGTATTGGCCACTAGATTTATAAAATGTTCGGACACTATCACTTCTGAGAAAGAAACACACTATACTGCGTAGCGTGATAATAATGATATGTTCTGTACATATAGAACAGGACAAACACTTCATTTTTTAACTGCAATAAGCACAAGGATATAGAACTGTACTAATCTAATTCAGTACCCCATCTACCAAATACCAGACACCCTCCCCAACCCCGGCGTCATTTTCTACATATGCATGTACGGCTTCAAATATGAATCATTAATATACTACACAAAATTTGCTCAGGATCACCATTTTGCTGTCTAAATTTCTTGCTGAAATAAATAGCATTATTTCTATTTTACATGAAATTATTTAGGGCAGTGTATGGTCAGGTGATCTCTTGACTTGATTCAAATTGTGGAATTGTTGAAGTATCAATGAAATTAATATCGTTATTGTGAATTAATTTCTAATAAAATGATATGGAAGATTAAAAGTGATCCTTAGCAAATGTTGAGGAGTATAATTATATTCAAACATTTTATACAGGACAAAAGCGTCACCAAAAGGGTAAAAAACGGACCTGTGCAAAACAGCGTGAATGCATTTTACGGATTCTTATCAACTAGTTTGGTTAATGTAATTAGTAGAATATGTGAACATAGTGGAGAGTCAAGATAGAGGTTCAATCAAGTGTAGAGGAATACACGTTGTGAGACGATGAATAATATAAGAAGGAACTATACTGTAACAATATTACGTATCATAAGACCTTTAAATATGTTCAATTATTCATGTTTTATTGCTGCTAGAGCTGAGTTGTGAGAGTTTATTTCATCATGAACTACTGGAGGGAGTACGTGGTATTCTAGATGCATGCGTTTGCAAATCGGTTGACTTTCTTAAATATGTATTTAGAAGATTCACTAAAGAGTGGTCGCTATTCGGTGAGCTTTTGGAGGTCTAGCATTGTTTAGAGGAAGTATAAGTTAGTGTTGAGATCAGTGAGACTCAAGATTTACCCCCAACATGCTTCTTAGTTCATTTCGTGAATTGGCCATAATATGCATATAGCCAGTGATGTAAATTCATGGGTGGGTTAGACCACCTACATTTATTTTGGTATAACCAGTACTGTATACATCCTGCCATCCGTAAGATACGAATTGAATGATACTGTATTGTCTGGCTGTTACTATTCTTGCTGCATTGTTTTGTGTTTTATCCAGCAATATTTTTTTCATACATGGTAGGCTACAATGTCTCATTTGCGACACTTATTGGAAATAGTTCATATCGTTTGCAGCAGGCGACAATTAAATTAAGTATCGGTAAACGTATATTATTGTCTGTAGCTGGTGGTCTTTTAGTATTGAAAACTGATAAACAATATAACAACAACTATCGACCATAGGTTGGCATTTTCAACATAATTGGGCATTTTGAAAGTCGTTTCTTGTGGGAATATGTTGAGTATAAAGCGACATGGCTGACAGTCATTCTGAGACTTTATTTTAAGGCATGAGTTCACATTTGTGTCCTATTGCAGCTATTGCAAAATCGTTTCATAGAGTTTTAGTTATTAATTCATATACTAAGCATATAATACTGAAAAAAATAAGTTTAGCAAGTCCTAATGTACATTTAGCTTATATAAATTGAATGCTATTTTATAATGTGAAGTATTATAAAAACATTTGCATGACATAGGGTGATCTTCTCTTTCACTAATTAGTTGTGATCCAATGTATCCATGCCAGTCATACAGTTATCTCCCATTCAGTTAAAACATCGTATTTCATATTTAAAAATACCAATATGATAAAGAACAGGGTTAAATGTCACAAAATAACAGTTCTGGGTATCAAGTTATGAAAACCGCAAAATCAATTGATACTAACCTTGTCATTATAATGCAATAACGAACCAAAGTTTTAAAAAATTTAAATTACCTCCCTTTGCATTAAAATACGAAGGAAATTATAATATCTGTAAAGCAGGCATATTAAAACATTTTGTTATTTACTTTTTACAGATATCGTTTCGGAATATCTGCTAATTATGTTAATTATATTATTAAAGATCTCTTCCACGCTTAGCCTAGAATATGTACAAATGAATTTGTCATGCACACATTTACTTGCTAAACTTATTTTTATCAGTATATATTAATCATACCTTCACTTAGTATTTGGTTTAGACGGTTGCGAGGTTGTGTTTAAATCAAAATAACTTCTTTAGGCGGCTGAATTATATTCTACGTCATAAAGTTGATATACTTGTATTAGCGTATACTAATTATTTATAATTACCATATGTGCATGCCCATTGGAACAATGTTGTATGAATGTCAACAGTTAAGACAATACAACGAAGCTCATTAGACAATATCAAGTTCCACACAAGATGGCACCTAAACGTGTGCCTACCATATGAATGTGTTGTTTATTCTCTATCGTTGAACAATTACTACCACTTGTCGTCTTCTGCACGACTAGTAATGGGATCTTCAGAGAAAAACCTCATAAAACAGATAATCTTCTTAAACAGCAATTCAACTTGACTGGCATCTTGGACATATAATCGATAAGAATTTCCAGCAAAAACAAGTCAATGTTCTATGTATTGCCGTTTTAATGGGGCAACAATCCCTGCCCTGGTAGGGAGAGATTGAAGGTGTGCCTAATCAATTACACCAGCTATACAGACTGTCAGTTACAGTGAAGGACTCATGTAAACAACTCTCTCTCTTCATGCAGACGACAGGAAACTGTTCTTACAAATCATCGAGGAGTAACGTTTTTCAATCCAATGACTCCAAACTATATAATTTCTGTTTATTTCATTGGAACTGTGACAATTTTTTCCCCGGTATTATTCCTGTTTTACCCTATATTTATTATCATCTACTATCCACTGTACTGTGTATAATATAAAACAGAATTGCTATGAACTTTTATGCCAAAATAAATGTAATCTGAGGACTAACCAGAACTAAACAGAACTCCAGCAAATATTTCATTACATGTTATCAGTGTTTATGAATGAAAATAAATTGCCATATATAGTTGGTCTGGAAAAACAGCCTATATATACTCCAGTACACAATATATGCATATAATTTGGACATGTATGTTAGGATGACATTGTGTTGGGAATAAAAAGTCAAAAATAAAGTATAACTGTACAAATTATTGTTTAATAGGAATGGCTGGACATGATGGAGATAATAAGACGTATATAGTTATGACTAAGGAACATACATCTCTGAGCCTAAGGAAGGAATAATCAATTTTCATGCGTGGGATATAGAAGTGCATGGTGTTTCTGATTCTGATGAGAAAATGGTAGAGATGTTTTGTTATCTGGCACACATGAATAGTCACAGATATAAACATCCCATCTCAGAGTACTGCTAACACACAATTATAACTGCTGCCTATCTCTAAGCGTCTGCTGTAAACACTACCACGTGTAATTGTGCACATTTCTCAGTGCATAATCCCACAGGCTCCTCCCTTATATTTTCAAATTTTTCTCACTTGTGTTTTTGATTTGAATATAAAA
Organism: Cyrtodaria siliqua; assembly: GCA_037043455.1. NCBI lineage: Eukaryota > Metazoa > Mollusca > Bivalvia > Adapedonta > Hiatellidae > Cyrtodaria > Cyrtodaria siliqua. The sequence continues at coordinate 92,938 of JAWPHD010002497.1, read as the reverse complement.
TACTTTTTCACAAATATATTTTTACCAATACATATGTTTAATATCAGTTTACTTCTGTGCCAAATGTTGATTTTTTTTATGAAGTGGAATTTTCAATATTTTGAAAAAGGTCTCCCTGATTTAACCATGTATAAATTTAAATGAAAAACCTGCCCCAACTCCATCTAGTGGCTTTTATACGGCAGTTGGGCCTTTAACGTTAATGCATGTGCCTTACTTTGTCTGTCTTTGTTTTGTGTTTTGCTCATTATGTAATTTTTTGTTATATATTAGTCATGTTCGTATGTGTGAATTGAACTAAGAAAGCATTTGGATTTGAATTTAAATATTATATTCTCATACGAACGGGTCTTGACGAGCTTAGTAACAGGTACTATTTTTTATTAAGTCATGAAATAAATAACAACGAAACTTATGAGATGATTTGTATAACATAACATGTTCTGAGTATTATTTTAGAATGTGGTAACAAATCTGTGTCATTAATTTGACCATGTTTAGCTCTACTGGCCAAGGGCCAGCAGAGATTATGGGATGACGAATTATCCGTCCGTCCGTCCGTTAACTTTTACCTCATTAAGACGATGGGGCCTTCATGTTTTATCCGATTTTACCAAACTTTACCAGGTTGTTAATATCAATGAAAGCTCGAAAAAAATTGAAAACCAGCCAGATCGGACCAGTAACAACGGAGTTTAGTTTAAAATGTTACATTTTGCCTCGTTAAGACGATAGGGCCTTCATTTTTCATCCAATCTTTACCAATCTAATCCAGATTAATAATATCAATGGAAGCTAAGAAAAATTTGAAAACTAGCCAGATCAGACTAGTAACAGCAGAGTTATGGCCCTTGATTTAGTTAAAAATGCTATATTTTGCCTCGTTAGGACGACAGGGCATTAATTTTTCATCTTATCGTTACCAAACTTTACCCGATTGTTGATATCAATGAAAGCTAGAATAAGTTTGAACACCAGCCATATCGGACCAGTAACAATGGAGTTATGGCCCTTGATTTGGTTAAAATGCTATATTTTGCCTCGTTAGGACGACAGGGCATTCATTTTTCATCTGATCTTTACCAAACTTTACCAGATTGTTAATATCAATGGAAGCTCAAACAACTTTGAAAATCAGCCAGATCGTGGAGTTATGGCCCATGATTTAGTTAAAATGCTATATTTTGCCTCATTACGACGATAGGGCATGTATTTTACATTCGATCTGTACCAAGCTTTACCAGATTGTCAATGTCAATGAAAGCTCAGATAAGTTTGAAAACCAACCAAATCGGATAAGTAACACCGGAGGTATGGCACTTGATTTAGTTTTAAAACAATGCTGCATTTTGCCTCATTAAGACGAAAGGACCTTTATTTGGCCGGATTAAAATTAAACGTTGCAGGGATTATCAGTACCAAGCCTAATTGTACATATCGTCACCGTGTTCCAGTGTAGTTATTTTGGCGGAGTTATGGCCCTTTAAAAGTTTTATACACAACATATGTCTGGACTAGTTCTCCTAAACCACTGGCCGGATTTAAACGATTTTTTAGGGATGATCAGTTCCAGGTCTAGTTCCGCATGTCATCGCTTTGTTCCTGTTGAATGGTTTTTGGCAGAGTTATGGCCCTTTAAAGGTTTTAATACACAAACTGTGTCTTGACTAGTTCTCCTGAACCCCTAGCCTGATTTCAACGAATCTTGGCAGGGTTGATCAGTACTAAGCCTAGCTGCGTATTTCATTGCCATGTTTCGGTTGAATGACTTTTGACAGAGTTATGAGCCCGTTACACATAAGCTTTATCTTTAGTCAGTAGAGCGTCCACAGGCCCTCTTGGGCCTCTTGTTGAAACTTTCAACAATGTTTACAAATAGGGATGGCTAGATTTTCTGCTGCTGAGTGTTCCGAACCATCTGATCATTCTACATTCTTTTTTGTTTAACCATATACAGCAAAAACTATCAAACACTTACGTCTCTCCTGTGTCAAATTAGTGATCCTTAAAAATTATGACATGAATAAATAATTCTATATGTTTTATTTTCACTGCATATACGAGTAACTCTCCTTTGAATTATTTTTTACGACCAAGGTTGAAATATAAAAAAACATTTAAACTCTATTAGTCATATGTGATCAAAACGAAACGACTGCGAACTTTAATTAACTCTTATGTACTAAAAACAGATCATCACGTGCAATTTAAATAATACAATGTATTGAAGAAATGTTTTTAACGTCTTAGCTATCTTATGAATTTTCTTTTTTACAAGTTCCGTTTGGTTGCAATGTTACAGGAAAGGTCAATATCCGTGTGTACTGTATACTCGTTCGTGATTGGTGCACTTTAATTTTTATGTCAGAGAAAGTATGTCACGTGATGTAAACTATGTTTCATTGTGAAAATTTCCACGATCTAACGACATTATGTTTGTTTCAAATAAATATTTTGATGAAAATTAAATGTTTTTTTCTAATTATTCGTTTTTATATTAAAAATATGTATGCAATAAAAAAGGTTATTAGTTGTGTATTGGGATATATGCACTAGTTCTTTATATTACGTGGAATATCAACATGTATACTACATGCATGTATACTACATGCACTAACATTTGCCTGTGTTTTTGTTTGGTTATATTCTTATACTCTTGACATTCGATGATGTACGACACAACCAACATGTTCCTAATTCCCGTTATGCTGAATTCCATATACCCTTTCAAATATTAAAATCAAATTGTTTTATTTCAGTCGAGTCAAGAGTTTATATAAGTAAACAAGCAATATATGTATTATATAATACAAGTTCATATGCGGGTTAAAATCCCACTGGGAGCTCGACTTTTAAGTGAGAAAGTGTCGGCGGGATGTATACAGCACTGATTCTACCTAGGAAGAAATGTGTGTGGTCTGCCTCCACCACTAAAACCGATCTTCATATATAGCCTAAAATGTGCTGAAAATGATGTGGAACCCCCAACCAATCATCAATTAAATAGTAAAATCGATATGACAAATAAATGTTGTAATATTGCAAGAAAAACATGATAGTGAGCAACATGGGCAAGTTATAGCTTGACACGCAAATAATGAAAGTATAATTTATGTTAAGAGACTGAATAGCTACGGTTCTTATTTCTAGTATATGTTATCAAAAGGGAGGCAAACTGAGAATGCATAAACGGTATATAAAGTTTTAATTTTAGATTTATCGACCTATTTTATATATTTAGCATATTATGCATATTAAGCTAACCTCGAATACATGTCAGATTCCATGTGGAATTCTATGTGGAACCATGCTTGATCTGTATACATGTATAATAGTGTTAACTGTTAATAGTGTTAACCGTATCGAAATTTTGAATTTTTAGACGGCATATCAGTCGTTTAATTGTCGTAGATTGTGTAATGGCGACGCGTAAGCATTAAACGCCTGATCGCAAAACAATTTTTCAATACTGGTTAACTCCTTCCTGACGCATTTCATTGTTGTTGACAGTTTTGCTTACAAACGCACTGAAATGAAACTAACTGACGTCACGTTTTTGACGGTTTAACGTCACATGACTTGATTTGCGACGAGTTGTGCACTATTTAATAGTATTCGCAACATCTCGTACAGTGCTTCGCAGCATGAACCCGAGGAATGACGGCATTGGCCGAGCGTTCACGATTGTATTTAGTTGAACGTCGACCAGTCGGACTGCAGGATTCTATCTAGTAGGTTAGAACGTCACATTCATTTCCTACCGATACCCTACAGATTGATGATTAACGACATTTTGAAGTCACTTAAGCGAGATGTTTTCCATGGAAGACGACAGATCTCGTGGGATTTGCAAACTCGATTGACTGAAATAAATTACAACATGAATAAGTTAAGGTCGTTATAGCATAAGGAGAAGAATCGATTGTCAAAACAGTCCATAATTTACAAAATACAAGCATTAATGCAAAGGAAAGAGATCCTAACTAATTTTCGAATTCATTAAAAAATAATAAAGTCAAAACGTATATATACAACTTCCATAATCCCCGAACTAGGCCTAAAACCTATACACTTAATCAATGACCAGAACAAAATATCACAGAGACTGTGCATTACGTGGTCCGATTGTTAACTTTCATACTCCAAGAAGGGAAACGGGTTTGGCTGGGGTATGAAATAAAACCTTAATTTCCGCTTAAAATGTTTGCATATTGAAAATATTAATACATGTTATAGGTAATTTAAACAGGTTATCGCATTTCTTTAGTGAAAAATGCTTTTAAACGTGTTTTATTGTCGAAATATCCTTTAAAAAAGGTTTCTGCTAATATAAGCTTTCCCATCTCTTAATGGAATTAAGGCGGTACCACGTAATGGTAAACTACCTTACTGCTTCAATGTGTGTGGCATATTGTTTGAAAGTAGGTCATAAACCTATAAAGTTAATCAATGACCAAAACAAAAGGTCACAGAGGATGTGAAAACGGCATTACTGATTCAATTTGTGTGACTTATTGTTCGAAAATAGGTCATAAACCTATAAAGTTAATCAATGACCAAAACAAAAGGTCACAGAGGATGTGAAAACGGCATTACTGATTCAATTTGTGTGACTTATTGTTCGAAAATAGTCCAGAAACCTATAAACCAAACAGTCGGTCACCGAGACCTTATAACCAAAAATACTTTTTTCAGTGTGCGACTTATTGGTCGAAAGTAGGTCAAAAACCTATAAAATATAGCAATACCCATACAGTAGTTCACGCTTTGTAACCTAAATACTTTCTCACTTTTAAGGAAATAATCAGCATATCACAAATATAACACTAGTTGTCATTGCCGTTGTTTTATAATCTAGGTCAAAAGGTCAGATTGATCTAGTTTTTCATTTTGTACAAAATATGTTTTGACAACGCGTTCAAAATGTACTGTTGCAATCATAGTGTCTTCAACAATACAATTCAGTTTATAGTGCGTCATATAGTGCGTCATATAGTTTCGTTATGGACTTCTGACTTCCGTACTTCTAACTTCATTACTTTTTACTTTACGACTTAATGACTTCTTGCTTGATGACTTCTAACTAACTTCATGACTTCTTACTCCACGACTAAATAACTTTTAACTTCATTACTTCTAACTTCACGACTTCTAACTTCACTAGTTACAACTTCATTACTTCTAACTTCAAGACGTCATACTGCATTGCTTCTAACTTCATGACTTCTACCTTCAAGACCTATAACTTTACGACTCGCTTATATTCAGTGCTTGAACTATTCGACTAGAGGCGTATATTTTACTATCTATCTTTGCCTACCACTCAACTTATGCTTTTGTTTTGAAATACTCATAAATAATTCGTTAATAATTAGCTTTTAAAGTATCTTCTGTTCCGGTGACGCAGATAGGCCGATCACGAGACTATATTAAATATGCTTTTTTATCAGACAAGGAAGATGTATTGCGTCATACAATGACATAGATATTCACAGAAAAACAAATATGAAAAATGGATATACCGATCCTTGAAACTATGTCGGTGTGATTGTTTGACATTGGTATCAGTTCACACTCAGCCACCAAGATACTGTGTAAACAGTATCCGGTACAGGTGTATGATGAACAATCGATTGCAAACCGTGTGTTCTCGATGGCTCAGCTGGCTGAGCGCTAACACAGCAACTAGCGGTCCTTAGTTCCAGTCCCGGTTCAGACACGATTTTTCAACACCTGTTATATAAGAACGCATTTTTGGTTAAACGTTGTAAAGGCATTTAAGATGAGTTTTGTATAGTATGGAACCACGAGGTCAAGCACACAAATAATGCTTTTCTTTTTAATTCCATACAATTTCTAATAACGTTTTCACATAACACAATTGGTCCCAAAGAAGTTAATATGTGTGCGCTATTGACGAATAACTTACAGTCAGTCAATACATGTCAATATGCATTTATGATAGCATTTATTGTTTCAGGAACTAATGATGTACGTCATCAGTAATTATCTACAACTGGTCGTGAATCAAAACATCCTAACATAGAAGCGGATAGACGCGTTTGGGAGATCCGTAAGTAAATGTTTTAATTGTTGTGTATAAATTGTGTAATATGTTCAAAGTATTTATTTAAAATATTTAAGTTGGAAAATGTTTAACAGTGTACTGTGTTTAAGCTAGAAATTGTTTTGTGGGAAAACCACATTTTGGTCAGTAAGTAAGTAAAGATGAAAATCTTGCAAAACCTTGTGGTTTACAGCATAAAAATATAGAAATAATATATCATGCTCCATATTCAACAATAGACATTAATAATTCGTTCTTGTCATACAATATGTTTGTCCTACTAGCCTGGCTCTGTCCCGGACTCGTATATCCGCCATGCGGGCATGTATCATGCCTATGTATATCACGTACATTGTGTCAGTAAGTACAAGAAAAACTTGATGCAAAGCATCAATTCGGCGCCAAAATTTTGAAGAATTAAAACATACGTTATTAAATAACAGTACACGTGTTTATCAGTTATTTTAACTATCTTATCATCAGTACTTAACCTTGGTATATTTAGTGGTCATGGACATAATATTAACAAACGTTGCTATGTTGACTTGGTTAAATGTATTTTGAATTAACTAGGTCATTCAGACAATTTTCCAAACGGTTTCGTTGCAGGACTTTCCTTAAAATGTGTTAAATGAATTGACTGCATTAGGTTTAAATAAATAGTTTATGGAAAGATAAGGTGATGAATGCCGAGTGATTACAAAGTCGTTGTTGAAACATTTGGAGAGAAAGCTAAGTAAGCCAAGAATTAATGGACAATGCACTTCACATATCTGTTTGAATTTTTAACGTCGTTTTTATGCCATGAAGGGCCAACAGACGATCAGTTTTAGACTAATTATTTTTGTTTTGTTATTAAACCTACTACTGTATCACATGAACCATCTATACAGGTAACTGATAATCTACCCATTTGAATTAGTGGCTGGAGACGAGGGACAATAAGACACAATGTTGCATGTCAATCATTATAAAGGGTGTACGCTATAGAAATAGTGTCATGTTTAAAGACAACATGGTACTGTCTGAGGATCCAACTGACCTCTGGATTCAAAGCCCAGTGCGCTACTAACAGTGGTAATGCCGACTTTTTCAGTTGTAATTTGAAATGAATCTGCTATTTAATAGCACTTGTGAATATGATCATGATATTTTTATTTATACCCGTAAAAAAAACTCAAAAAAAACACACAAAAATATACAGTTTTATAAAAAAAATTGGCACAGGAAGAAAACAATTTAATAAAATGGGTATTCAAGCACATAGACAGGTAAAAATTTAACTGAGATTATTGAAATTTTAAAAAGAAAATTGGTAAATGTTTATATATGTTTGTCGGTCTGTCCTAAGGGTCTGGTGCTGAATCTAACATATCCAGGCACCAAGTGCCTATTGGACTGCTACAGTTAGGATGATGTTCGACATTTCCATGAAAATGGGAGTAATGCAGAAATGACCGCGCTCGACATCTCCATAAACATGAGAGAAATGCAGAAATGACTGCGGTCGACATCTCTATGAAAAGGAGATAATGCAGGAATAACAGCGCTCGAAATCTCCGTAAAAGTGAGAGTAATGCGCAATGACAGCGCTTGACATCTCCATAAAAATGGGAGTGATGCAGAAATGACAGCGCTCGACATCTCCATGATAATGGGAGTAATGCAGAAATGACAGCACTCGACATCTCCGTGAAAATGAGAGTAATGCAGAAATGACAGCTCTCGACATCTCCATGAAAATGACACCGCTCGACATCTCCATGATAATGGTAGTAATGCAGAAATGACCGCTCGACATCTCCATGATAATGGGAATAATGCAGAAATGACAGCGCTCGACATCTCCATAAAAATGAGAGTAATGTAGAAATGACAGAGCTCAACATCTCTATGAAATGACTGTATTGCAGGAATAACAACGGTCGACATCTCTGTAAAAGTGAGAGTAATGCGCAATGACAGCGCTCGACATCTCCATAAAAATGGGAGTCATGCAGAAATGACAGTGCTCGACGTCTCCATGAAAATGAGAGTAATGCAGAAATGGCAGCGCTCGACATCTCCATGAAAATGAGAGTAATGCAGAAATGACAGCGGTCGACATCTCCATAAAATGGGAGTAATGCAGAAATGACAGCGGCCGACATCTCCACGACAATCGGTGTAATGCAGAAATGACAGCGGTCGACATCTCCATAAAATGGGAGTAATACAGAAACGACAGCGGTCGACATCTCAATGAAAATGAGTGTAATGCAGAATTGACAGCGGTCGACATCTCCATGAAAATAGGAGTAATCAGTGTATTAGCCAGCCAACCGTGCAGCCGTCTTTTGCACGGCCATTTTTGAAAAATCGCGGCCACTATTTGCAGGAGTTTGTGGGGTAAAAATATAAAACAAAACAAAAAGCAACACTTCTAAACTCTTACTATCTCAATATTGTTATGTTTTGTATACATTTATAGAAGCAACATTATCTAAAATGCACCTTTTTCACCTTTATCAGTGAAAATAAATTACCCCAGAGACACCCACTTGTCGTTAATTGACGCATAACCTGTGTTAGCAAATTATTTTGCACACCCTGTTTGCATATTTGCACACCCAGTTCTTGAATTTCTGCCTAATACACTGGGAGTAATGCAGAAATGACAGCAGTCGACATCGCCATGATAATGGGAGTAATGCAGAAATGACAGCGGTCGACATCTCCATAAAATGAGAGTAATGCATGAATGACAGAGGTCGACATCTCCATAAAATGGGAGTAATGCAGAAATGACAGCGGTCAACATCTCCATGAAAATGGGAGTAATGCAGAAATGACAGCGGCCGACATCTCCATGAAAATGGGAGTAAAGTAGAAATGACAGCGGTCGACATCGCCATGAGAACATGTAAAACACTGGGCGTGAGACATACACCCGTGAGGAATTTCCTAACTAGGCATGGGACCCTTACGAGACATTTTGAAATGTCAACTTTGGTCGGACACCCGCAACCCCCCATAACAAACCGTAAGGATATACTTTAAATCGAGAGAATTTATTTAGTGTAGATTTATTTAAATCGTTTCCATTTATTTAAATTTGGTGCAGTCCTTGTTAAATAGTGAAAAAAAATCATGTTTTTGATCTAAATATGTTTTTTTAAAACAGCGCACTATTGTTCCATTTCATAATTTCAGTCCTTATTTATTTTGAAGAACTTTGCCGCGATGTGTTGGCGAACATTGCCGCAACTTTGCAGCGAACATCACCACAAGCATCGCCAGAACAGTGCAGAGAAACATTTTATGCAAATGAAGTTTGCTGCAAAGTTGCAGCGAACATCGCCAGAAGATTACAGCTAAAAGCATTATGCAAATGAAGTTTGCTGCAAAGTTGCCGCACACTTTTACCATGCAAATGAGGTCTGCGGCAAAGTTGCTGTGAACATCGCCGGAACATCACCAGAACCTCATTTGCATATTTGTTCGCTGCAACTTTGCCGCAAACCTCATTTGCAAGATAAAAGTGTACCGCAACATCGCCGCAAACTTGTTCGCCGCAGCAATGTTTGCCGCAGAGTTGCAGCAAATAGTCACCAGAAGCCTATATTTTTGGTAAGGGTAAGGTTATTGTTCCTTAGTAAATGACATGATCCACCCAATTTGAACAAACTTGAAAGGTCAATGCTAAGATGCTTAACATGTTTCATGAAAATTTCAGTGTTGGTTACTGAGAAGAAGACAGATGGATGACAGCCTATGGTAAAGCTGATCTTGCACAAGCCAGTTCAGCTTAGAAAACAATATAAAATGCAGTGTCCAATCTAGGATCTAAAAAGCAGGGTGGATTTTCCCCCCTTCCTCTAAAAATGTGGGGGGATTTTCAAAAGTAAAGGGGGATGGGTTCAAACAAATCTATTACACCCTTTTCATAACACCATTTGGCATTTCGACTGGAAGTCGCATAATTTTGAATATTTTTGATTCCGAGTCTGCGCTCATAAATCTACTTTTGTTTTCAATACATTTGTCTGCATTTGACAGTCAAAATGAAGCATTACAAAATTAGCGATTTCCCGTAAACGAAATTCAAATGCCAAAACTTTCCGATATATCATCGTATTTTCTAATTTCTTAGCAACATTTAATGTAATTTGGCAATAATAATTAATCAAAACGATTTAAAAACGAGAACAATGTGAAAACATTTGAAACGCAGATATTACGATCGATAAATTTCGTTAATTTTTCTAAAATTCGTATTACGCATTTGCCTCGTTTTCAGTCAAAATGCAGGGAGACATCGTTTTAATGAAATGATTTTGTATAATTTTTGAATTATTGGTGCATCATTTCTTACAGAAATTCAAGAAATCGCTAAGCAGTTTTATCTCTTGTGTTTTATATCTTATTCTGGTGCGTTTTAAAGCATGCTTTAAATGCCATTTAAACATTTTTAATTACAATCCAAACATACTCAACTATCAGTCCTTTTGATTCCCCATGCCAAGGTCATTCCCCATGCCTAAGGTCAAACTACTACCACAGTATGTCCGGCGCCCTCAAGGGGCGCCGAACAATAATTCTCAGGCTAATGGACCGATCTGTTTGTCCTACTAGCCTGGCTCTGTCCCGGACTCGTATATCCGCCACGCCTGCATGTATCATGCCTAATGTATATCACGTACATTTTGTCAGTAAGTATAATTCTCAGGCTAATGGACCGTTCACATAAAATGAAAAAGCATCATTAGGCTGGGAGATGAGGACATTTTTATGATTTTAATTCACCTAAGATTCTAAAGAACAAATTATGTTTTATTTGTAAGTTCAATGTCCTTTGATGATAAACAGTGGATATGTAGAAGTTACATACTGGGTCAGACCATAGAAATATAGGAGATAACTCGTTACCCTCTTTCCTGTAAATATGGACTATAATGCATCCATAATGACAAAATATATAATATTTTATATGAAGAAAGATAATTATGTGTAAATAATAAACAATTTGTATTTATCACTATGTATACAAAATGTTTAAATGAAATTTCGTAATACACATTTCCTAATCGGCCATTTATGTACATATTCTTGAGTCTATTCCAATGTTTTATAGCAACAAATGCCAACTAAGCAACATTCGAGTGGTTTAAATAATATGTTTTCAAAGCAATTTTTGAAATCTGAAATGTTTACCTCGTTTAACATTAACCTGAATTTCAATTGAGATTTAGTTTAAAGTGTGATAATTAAAGATCTGCAAGTTTTGTTAACGACGGAATTCCGTTATATATATAAACATGAGTAATATTTTATGATTTTCTATTATATATATATTTAAGTATTCTTTAGTGTGGTAATTTTAGCGGACCAAAACCCTTCATGATATAGCTGATCAAACTATTCCAAAAACCTCGGTAAATCCAAAACGCCCACATAAACCATGGTACGATGATGACTGCAAAAAGGCAGTCAGCGATCGTAAAGCTGCATTGAATGCTTTTAACTTGCGGCCAACTCATAATAAGCCCGTCGTACTTTTAAGAATAGCAAGAGGAAAACATGGAGATATTAAGTATCTAGGCTGAACTCTAGCTCATCTCTTAAGAAGACGTATGACATGGTCCGGAAAATAAACGGTAAAGGTAATTGTAGTTCTGTAAATCATCTTAAAACCGATAATGAAGATATTACATCCGTCAAAGATATTACAAACACTTTGGCAGAAACTTTTTCTAAAAACTCTTCTTCTGTATATTGTCAACCAAATTTTCTAAAAAATAAGAAACTAAAAGAACAGAAGAAGCTAAATTACAAGTCGAAAAATTTGGAGAAATACAATAAACTATTCACTCTCAAAGAACTTCGAGAATCCCTTAAAAAGGCTCATGATGCATCAGCTGATAATTATTAAAACATTTACTTAAAACCTGTCTCTCCACACTTCTTGATATATTTAATAAGGTTTGGGTGACAGGAAACTTCCCCGATTCTTGGCGGGAAGCAATCGTTATTCCAGTCCCCACACCCGGAAAGGATCATACGGACCCAATAAGTATCGCCCTATTGCTTAACGAGTTGTATATGTAAAACCATGGAACGAATAAACTTGTTGGAGTCCAACAAACGGATAACAAAGTATCAAAGTGGATTCCGGCGCCACCGAGGCACAACAGACAATCTCATTCGAGTTGAATCATTTATTAGGGAAGCTATCGTAAAGAAAGAACATCTAGTCGCTGTATTTTTTGACTTGGGGAAAGCTTATGATACTGCATGGAAGTACGATATCATGAATGATCTTTATGACCTTGGTCTTAGAGGCCGATTACCAATTTGTATAGAGAAGTTCTTAGATGATAGACAATTTCGTGTCCGAATGGGTTTCAACCCTCTCTGACATTCATGAGAGATAACTTCAACAAGTCTCAATAAACTTCAGACCTGGTCTGATGAAAATGGTTTGAAATTTTCTAAATCTAACACTAATTGTATGCACTTTTGTCAACTACGTAATCATCACGAAGACCCTCCTCTAACACTGGATAGGTCACCAATACCAGTAGTGGATGAGAAAAAATTCCTTGTTCTTATTTTCGACCGTAAATTAACGTTTCTACCACAACTTAAATACTTGAAGGCCAAATGCCTTAAAGCTCTTAATTTACTTAAAGTTGTTGCAAACACTAATTGGGGATTGGATCGTAGAGTACTTTTACAACTTTATAGATATCTTATCAGAACCAAGCTGGACTACGGCTCAATAGTATATGGATCGACTCGCACATGCTCGGTCATATACATACTCAAGAATTACGACTCACCTTAAGTGCCTTTCGTACATCACCAGCCGAAAGTATATATGTTGAAGCTAATGAACCATCACTGTCTCATAGACGGGACAAATTAGCCCTTCAATATGCCATTAAATTACAATCTAACTTCAAACCCAACTTTCGATACAGTTTTTAATCCTTGTTATGAACCTCTTTCTAATCAAAAACCGAATGGTCATTCGACCATTTGGTCTTCGTATTAAACCAAAATTAAGAGACACTGAAATCGACTTAAATTTGATGCCAAGTACAAAGTACCACAAATTCTACCGTGGACTTTGGAAACACCAACAATTATTTTTGATCTTTGTAAAGTAACAAATCCAGAACAGACACTACTGTCTTTCAAGCAAATTTACTGAAATTAAATCGAAAAACATTTAACTTTTAACATATTTACACATATGGTTCTAAAGATGGAGATAATGTAGCTGCAGCAGTTGTTGTTCACAAACACAGCATAAAGAACCGCCTGCCTGACAAGGCCTCTATCTTTTCAGCTGAACTTACAGCAACTGAACTCTGATGATGACCATTTTGTAATCTTTTCTAATTCCCTTTCATCTCTTCAAGCCCTGGGTAATATTCAACTTTTATAAAAGTACAATTATTTTTTTAATTTTGTTTGTTGCTGCTCCCAAAGGATCACCTTTATCATATTTATTACAGTTGATAATGTTAGTATTTTCTGCTGGCTTCCAAGCCATGTAAGAATACGTGGTAATGATGGAGCTGATATTTAGCAGCATTAGGTTTATATATATCTAATGCCAAATAACCTGATACTGATTTTAAAAGTTATATTAACACATATATTCATAACTCTTGGCAAGCCGCTTGGGATTTGTCAGTTAACAATAAACTCCATTCAATTAAACCGTTACTCGGAGAATGGCGTTCGTCTAGTAGACCCATTCGTCGAGAAGAAGTTGTCCTAGCCCGGTGCAGGATAGAGCATACACGTTATACTCATTCATATTTATTACAAGGTGAGCAATTACCAGAATGTATACCCTGCTTTGCACCGTTAACGGTCAAACACATCTTGTTGGAATGTGTAGACTTTGATCCTATGCGTCAAAGGTACTACAATGTTAATACTATGAAAGAGTTATTTCATACTGTAGATTTTAGTCTTGTTTTACATTTCCTGAAAGAAATCAGACTATATGAATCATTGTAATATGTTCTTATATATATATTTACTTATTTATATATCCTACCCGTTTACGGGCATTTGTTGATTTACATATATAGTTTATATTACTACCATATCGTCCCTTATTTGTAAATAGTTTTATCTTTATATATTTACATTAATTTTTAATTACTACTTCATTTCTTCATCTTTCATCAGTTTTTGCACACAATATGACCTATTTATGTGTCGACGTGCCGTAAAACACCATTCATTCATTCATTCCATAGTGTGTGTTGTTAGCACATGACTTTCTTTTAGAAAATAATTTATTATAGATAACAATGCTTTAGGTTGTTTTAAATATACAAAATATAACACAATTTCATACAGGTTAAGAATATTGTAGTTGAAATGTAAGTAAAACAAACGGGATTTTGTTCCGTTTCATCAAAAAAATGCATTTGTATGATAATGTATATGATATATAGATATACAATGTACATGCGTATATACAATTTCCTTACTTATTACAAGCATTTTGTTCAACATGTTGACACTATAATCGTACTTTTTGAGCGTAATATATACCTATCGTATACAGTCAGAAACTTTCATTCCGTCCAGAAATAACGTTGTTGCTTTGTTTGTTACCTGGTGGGGATATCCTTATTGACCCTGCCCCGTATTATTGGGATGACACCACGATAAGAGTGAGGTTTGGTGCACTCTAGAACCTGGTTTAAACCCCATCGCCCTTTTTTGCCACTGGCCGTTCGAAGGCGGTAGCCCTATTGCCAACCCGTATATTATGTTTATGATGACATATCTTGCCTTTAACTCATTTGTAATTGTTGTTTGTTTCACTGCGTGACTTTGGTTGACTGTTGTCCTTGAATGATGCATTTCCTGTTCGACTTCTATATCTATTTTTCTAGAGTTTACTGGTGCCAAACTGCTAACACAGTTTGATTTTGATCACATAATTAATAATTCGGATAACCACATCGCAAAGGTCTGTTCTAGATCATATTCCTAAGCCTCACTAAGAAATAACTTAACAATCAAATTTACAACCCACCACTTCCAACCTGGAAAGTTAAAGTTACCTCCGAAATTAATTATCCACTCCCATACCACCACCACCACAGTCCCGGATTTTTATTAACCTCCATCTCCCTTTTTTATCAAAGGAATTCTACACCCCTCTGGAAAAAAGTACCTCAGCCAGAAGTTATTTTCCTTCTTTACCCCATCCCTTCCTGCCTTTTTTAAATCAAGTACCTCTCAGCCCTCCCATACCGTCACCTGGCCGAAAATAGTTTCCTTTCCGCCTTCTTTTGTCTTAGCTTTTACTTTATCCCAAAAGTAAAGCCACTTCTAAGGAGAATATTCAGCCCCTGTTTGAAAAAACAACACACTTGTCAAATGCCCCACACACACCCAAGAAAAAAACGTATTTCTTCATATCTTTTGTTTATCAAGTACCCATCTGCTCTCAAAGTAAAGCTACTTTTGATCAAGATCCACCTGGAAAAATCACTTATCAAGAGCCATCGCAAAACGTCAAGTGTTTTCTTGAGATTCAACCACCACACACACACACACACACACACCTCGAATATCGAGTACTTTCGTTGGATTCCCAATTCCACCCTCATTGAAAACTGTATTATCCCCACCTCTTTTACAAATGGTAGCTTACTTCTGACAAAAGCTCACGCATCTGGGAAAAATCACTTTTATTTTATCTCCCCACATAAAAATCTCCATTTACCCCTTTTTACCTTAGGTTGGCTACTTTTGACAAAGACACTCCTACATAAAACACTTAAGAACACACCTACCCCATCATCAAGTATATCCCTGTGATTCCCTCTACCAGCCTTGGGTCTTTTGAAAAAGATTTCCCCCACGTTAAAGTCATTGAATGTTGTTAAATTGCTCATCAGTGCATTGTTTAGATTATTTCGAATAGGTATAAATGTCAAACAGGAAATGTAGCATTCACAGAACACAGTCAAGTAGGTATAAATGTCAAACAGGAAATGTAGCATTCACAGAACACAGTCAAGTAGGTATAAATGTCAAACAGGAAATGTAGCATTCACAGAACACAGTCAAGTAGGTATAAATGTCAAACAGGAAATGAAGCATTCACAGAACACAGTCAAGTAGGCATAAATGTCAAACAGGAAATGTAGCATTCACAGAACACAGTCAAGTAGGTATAAATGTCAAACAGGAAATGTAGCATTCACAAAACACAGTCAACCATACAATCCCTGTTGGGTGTAAAGCCACCCGAGAAAGAATACTGGGCAATTCAGGAACACTGCCCTTTTCTTACCAACGGAGACATTCCGACAGTTCTTTTACTTACTCCGACGATAGACACTGGACCCCTTGGTGTCTTAAAGGAGTCTTGAACCTGAGTCCACCGCTATATAAAATCGACCACTCCAGCACCATCACTACGTAATCACTTATCAAGAACCAAAAATAATTTTCCCAATCCAGTATTCACCGACTCATACTCCTTGAGTAGTTTGTTATCCCCATATTTTAGCTATGGAAGCTACGTTTAACGAAAGACTCCCCTGGGTCACAAATAACGTCCAGTACTTTCTTACTTACCTCCGTTATACCCCGCCCTCTCCAGTGTAAGTACCAGTGTAAGTACCACCCTTTATAATATGGTGTCACACATGCCATTATACTCCGTCATACTCGAAACTGTCAGTAAACTATCTTCATAGCTAGCACAACACAGACATAGCAAAAAAGCAAGCTCCATTTCGGCTTCCACGTTCAGAATGTTGGTCAAAGTGAAAGTAGGTATCAATTCTAGGCCAATTCAGGTCAAATCTGACGAAGAACACAAACAAATCTTACCTTACAAAACGTAGTGCCATTTTCTTGTCTCAGCTCTGATTTACCTGATTCTTGAGGCAAAATATTAGGGAATCTACTCTCTACGCACCAATATTAATCTGCACTACCTGCGGAGTATACTTTCATTCACACAACATCTCAAATAACACTACAGTCAACTGTATATGGGTCTACTTTCGGCAACTACCATTTTGATCCCCTGGTTCCCAGTTCAAGTCCATATGGGGACGGTAAACCGTTCACCCCGTATATCGCAGTCTATCCTCCAAGCAGTTGTTAAAGAACCACATGAATCTGTTCTATAACAAGCGAAGTTAACAGTTTATAATCTGTTTGTCCTCCCTCTCTCACAGTGTGAAATGGATCGGGGGGAAACTAGAGTAACTAAAATCAGTTGTTGGTGCCTGCAAGACGAAACTTTCATTAGAATAACAGTGAAACTATCCTGGTGTAAAATGGATCGGTCAAGCGTAAAAATATCACAAGAGAAGTCTTGAAAAGGCGCCGCTGATCCTCATTTTGATCTGCTTAATTACTTGGAAAAATACGTGTGCAGCTGAAACGAAAATTCCGCTCAGCCAACTCTATTGGAAATATCTGTATGTCAGGAATTGCTACGACTTCTTTGAGAGCTATTCAGATATAGGTAACGCTGTCGAGTATATCGGTGGCGAATAATTGGAGTATTCAGAATCATCGTACAAGTTGTAACTGACACATTTTGAGTCCACTGTTAGTCCTGTAATACCTACTTCGATACACAAGGCATGCAGAAGAGGGTTATTAACTTACTCCTGAAGCAAAGGGTGTGCACGTCAGTTCTCGATGCCTGAGCAACGACGAAGCAACGTCTCAAAAGATTTACAAAATACCTTTTACAAATCGTCAGTGTTAGTCAATATGAGGGTTACATTGAAGGTGACCATATAATTCAGTCCAATATTTACGATTTATAAAACAAAATATGCCGAATCGGAGAGGTTTCAGTCAAAAACTGTGCAAAAACGCCATAATAAATAGAGTATCTTAAATGAGTATATCAGGCCTGCGACACCATATCAGCCACAGAGCTTTAGTTCGAGGGCTGATGATAGGTCGAGGGCCTGATATAGGGTGTGGGAGAACAAATTAATTTTATTTATAGATCTAGTCCCATTCTGATGTGTTCAAGTCTGTCGCGTAAATGTACACGACATTTTTTTCCGAAACTTGATTTAAAATGAATGCCATTAATTTGAAATTGTCTAATTAAGAAAATGAATGGTCATGAGTTATCATTTCATCCACCGATAATGGTTCTATTGCCAATAATCTGGCGCGAAAACAGGATGGAAGCAATAAATGAAACGTAAACGACAAACCATACGCGTAACAAATCGTATACGATCGTGACTAATCGGTAATTTTCGTATCACTCCAGTGAAAGAGACAGAAAGAACATTCGGTTATTTCCGTGATATGACATTGTTTACCCTTTATTTCATTATTTCACCCGTGTGATAAAGCTTTATTGCCCGGCAACTACATCCTAATTGATATATGGCGTATCGTATATTCGAAAACAATGTATTTATAGGCAAGTATGTGAAAAATATCGGTCTATCCTCCGAGCACGTTAAAGAACCATAAAAATCTATTCAGAAATATATTCGATATTCGCACGGTTCCCGGATTCCTACGTATCCTTCCCCTCTCTCTGGGGCGGCTCTAAATAACCTATACTGTGTTGATGAGCCGTTAAACGACATTCAGTTCTCTTTTATCGGTTAGAAATAATCTTGAATATCCTGCAGTAGATTGACCACAGTGCACTGCAATCAAATGGTGATCAATGATAATGAAGGAGTTAATTGCCATGTATAGCATATAGCCTCTCATTAATCACCAGCAGTCGGTGTATGATAGAAGGATAAAGCTTACAGTTTCTAATCGGTGAACAGTTCATTAACGACGTGTGACAAGATGTCATTTAATGGCAGTCGTTTAATTCTCTTCGAGTGTTTGAATATAATATATGATGATTGATAACGTAACTTAGTAGGACCTAAATTGAAAGTTCGCGTAAATGCTTAATGATAAGAGAGGGTTATATGACAACAACTGAAGGCTTTAAATACGTAATGACATATGGAACGACATATAAGTGAAGAGCATTGAACCAAGCGCTCTTATGTCGTTAAAGTCATTGTCCTTAGAAAGTTATGTAGATATATGGTTGTTGGTTGCTGTTGTTTTTGTTTTTGTTTTTGTTTGTTTTAAGTATCAATTGTAGGAAGGTGACCTATATATTTTCCAGCAATGTGTGTGTTCAACAGTCACACCTCGACAAAATGTTAACTATAAAAAATATCAGGGTACTCGTTTTCAATATAATTTTGAAGTGAAATTCAATAACTTATGTGCAATTTTCAAATAATTTATTTTGAAACATTAGAGAAAATAGTGATTGATCAATACGCCATCTAATGTCATTAGATCATAGTGGCAACATCAGAGATAGTTTGAGTCTAGTGAACCTTTTTTATTGATGGATACCTAAATTGAGGTAAACAATGAATGAACGAACGAACGAACGAACGAACGAATTAAAGGTCCAACTGGTTTATCTTGACGTTCAACACATGTATATTAAAAGACTATCTCAGTGGGTAATGAGTATTCACATTCAGCCCTTTGATTAGGAGCTTGTATTGTACTGTAATACGAAAGAGTCAAACGTGATTTAAAAACTTTTTAAGATCCTTGGTCAGGATCCTTTTCAAACAATCTTTATTAAACCTACCAAAATGTTTATAGGGAGAGGTTATGACACTACCATTTAGTAACGCACTGCATGTTTAGCGGTTGTGCCATTATGTTTCCTCTTTGATTGTGCGACGACCGGACAGATTATGGACTCTACGACAACATTTGATGTTTTTCTCAATCTTGTCTTGCCATGGCCTTTATGATTTATTATGTTGTTGCTCTGGCCTCTGCTAAGTCATTAAGTACTTGCTATGCTTTTGTGTATAGCGCTGTGTTATACACATTGAGCGTCTCCGTGGCCGAGGGGTTAACGACGTTGCGTTGTAAACCTTCGCCTCTCACCGCTGCGGGTTCGAATCCCTTTGGGACCTCGACTTGTAAGTTAGGAGTGTCGAATCTTACGGATGGCGGGAGGTGTACAGAACTGGTTATACCTAGGAAAAAATGTGCCTCCACTACAAAAAGTCGACCGTCATATATAACCTTACATGTGTTGAAAATGACGTAAAACACCATACAAACAAACAAACAAATTATACTTATAACGCCTATTAATATGCTGCCTATTTGTTAGAGGATATAGCCTTGCGGTTTTGTATCATTTACAATGTCCCGATTCCTTGGGATGAAATAAGCTAAGAGTGATGTTTGGTGCGCCCTTGAACCTAGTTTAAACCCCCAGCGGCCTTTATGTCACATACCGTTCCAATGCGGTAGCCTTGTTTGCGATGTCACATGTCTTGCCTTATATTTATCCTTGTAATTATTGATTGTTTCGATGCGTGTTTTAGTTAGCTGTGGTCAATGAATGCTATATTTCCTGTTCACTTCTTATATCTACTTTTCATGTTGGTTTAAAATGCATAATTATTATGAATATAAAAAACTTTAGCATGTATCAAGCATTTTTCCTAACGCATGTTCTGTAGTGGTGTAAATGTGTGTTAATGTCTAGCCGTTCGCGACGTCCTCATAGTATGGTTTAATGCACGCTGCCTTTCAAAGTATTTGTATTGGGATGGGGTGCAGGATTTTTCGACAGGGGTTGTCCAAGGTGCTTATGCATCTCTCTTTTTTATTATTCTCTTTTTTCCAATCTCAAGAGAACCCCACTATCCATCCCCCATTCACCCACCCACCCCCACCCCACCGGCCCATCCAACACACACACACCCTATCGCACCGTAAAATTTGCTTTAATAGGCTATGGCCTTGATACTATATAAACAAGAATTTTACTTAATTTTGAATATTTAGTAAACATATTATTGTCATTTTGTGCCACGTCTTTCTTTAATAATGCCAATATATCTGACCTAGTTGCGTAAGGTACACTTTTAATATGAATATGAAAAACTTTGGGATTGTTTCCCATTTAATTCGTTTAAAATGTTTTCCAGTCATGTGGTTGTATGACGCTATCCAACAAATTGAGACTGATTTAAACCGCTATGTTTGTAGCTGTAACGAAGAAATGACAAAACTGTTAACCACAAATCATCTTCAATTTTTTGGCATGACATTGAAACGGGTCCATTGCATTATTCAAAACAATTACATCATCAAATCACGCATACAGATGATGTTTAGAAACTTTATGAAAATGAACAGAAGTATGTCAACACATTCTTAAGAAAGAAATTAAAATCAAGAACAAAGTAAGGAACTCGAAATGACCGTACATATACGTCATAAACCATCCATCTGATGTAAAACGATGTGTTTACTTCCAATATTCGTATAGAGACATTTGTTGATTTACATTTACAGTTTATATTACTACCATTATTTGTAAATAGTTTTACCTTTATATATTTACATTACATTTTAATTACTACTTCATTTCTTCATATTTCATCAGTTTTTGCGCACAATATGACCTATATATGTCGATGTGCCGTAAAACACCATTCATTCATTCATTCATATAGAAACATTGAAAGAACCTGTCTATGTAAACTGCTTAAACACTTGAACTTGGTGTAAACACCCAGTGGCCTTTTTGCTACAGACCGTTCCAAGACGGTCGCCCTATTTGAACCCTTTGTTTATTTATACTGTATCTTTCCTTGCAGTTTGTTATCCTTGTAACTGTTGATCACTGTTGTTTGTTTGTTGATGCGGGTTTCTTCCGTTGATTGTCTATTCAGCTTTTATATCTACTTCTGTAGGTGCAAACTTCGATAGGTGTAAACATCGATAGGCGTAAACATGGATAAGCGTAAACATCGATAAGCGTAATCATCGATCGTCATCCATCGCATTATTGGGCTGGCGAGACGCAGTCGGTAGCGCGGCGGATTTGTGACCGGAGGCCCCGGGTTCAATCCTCAGTGGTGCCACTGAGTTTCGTCGGTGTGTTCTTGGGCAAGACACGTTCCCTTAGGCTCGGATGGGGACGTAAACCGGGCGGTCCCGGGTATCGGTCTATCCTCCAAGCACGTTAAAGAACCATAGGAATCTATTCGATAATAAGATTCCCGGATTCCTATGTAGGCCCTATCCTTCAGCTCTCTCTGGGGCGGCTCTAAATAACCTATACTGTGTTGATGAGCCGTTAAACAATATTCAATTCAATTCCATCGCAGATATTGCATGACAGTAGTTCGTCCTTCAAATTCCTTAGTTCATTTTAATGTTATATTTATAACACCAACAGCAAATGTTTACAGATATTCGGTCGTGAAAATATCTCTTGACATGTGTTTTGTACCTCAGCAATTTTTCGACATGCGTTTGTGTTGTTACACAAGTGTAATCATCGCATTCATTGCATAACTTGTCTGACGTACTACACGGTAATGTATTGTACTTACACGTTTTAAACATGTAAATGTATACGTATTGCAAACTATGACGCAAGGAATGACGTCATACACTTTACTACTCTTAAAATTATTGACCAACTGTAACTTGAATATGTATTACCAACGAAGGCGCACAAGTGTTTTATAACAATGCATGAAAACAGATATTAACCTGTTTACTGAACCCATCAAAGCTCTCTTACGTAGTAAGGTTTAATTACACTAAATCAACCGGATGTGCTCGTCTGGTGCAGTCGAAAGTGGTTCTGTATTAAAAGAGTGCTAATGCTTTATTTTCTTTAAAACCTTTTTTCAGTGCAGCTTATGTTATTTTTTGCTGTAACTGTATTTTGGACATGTTATTGATACTCATCATACTTTTGTCAGGTTTTTTTATATCAATTTCAGAAGTGAAATTATACAGGGTATGCCAGCAAGGGGTAAAAATAACGTTGACCTTTGACCCGGTGTTAGTATACAGCTGAAGATTTTTTTCTAAGAATATATTCAAACCACCCACTAACCTCCCCCACCCCCTCTTTCCGTGTTGATGTTTAATAGCAGACATGTGTATTTGCATGATAAAGTCAGTTTTCCAGAATTCTAATAAGGTTTGAATTGTTAACAGCTTGTCATTCTCACTTTACTATAGATGGGGCATGGAGAACCATTTACGTTACCCTGAGTGTCTATTGACATGTATGTAAAAATAGCACTTGACATGTATGTAAAAATAGCACAGTCGTAATAATAAATCGGTGGTGGCTATCACGCCAGTAATATTTTCACCACATACCACCTTTTCCCCCAATTTTATATAAATTCATTATTTCTGCTTAGCTTTAATTAGTATTGATTATAGAAGTAAATATATGTGTGTCTGTTCTGTCCTAATAGAGGTTCTGTCCCAATAGAGTCGGCCTCATTGTTTACTTCGTGTTTTATGGTATATTTTCTAAAGGAGAGCGGTAGTGCTTTCCCTAATGGAAGTGCTAATCCAAACTTGTTTTGAAGCTGCATCAAATCTTAACTATTTGCCATTTGAACATTATTTTAACGGGACAGATCCCACTATAAGCGATAAATACGATAAGATAAAATTGGCAGACAGTTGTTCGGGGAATTGTATATCGGGTTTAAGCATGTTTAAAGAAGTTTGGTCTCTAAACGCCGTGATTTTGCATTTGTTTGTTTGGATCTTACAATGATTTGCTTGTGTAGCCTATGATGTTTCGATTTGAAAATGCAGGTTGTTTATTCTTTTAAAACATATCGTATGAATATGTATGATGCTTTGATCAGTGCTAAAGTTTAGTTAATTCCACGATAAGATAAGACAAACAAGCAACAATAACAACAACAATAACATCATCAAAACAACAACAACAACAACAACAACAAAACATTACCACCACCATCACCAACAGGATGACAGTTGTTGGCATATTTTTATAATATTAACATGTATACGAGACCTTGCCAATCTCTATTGCTCGTTTCTTCTATACTCCGTAGTGCCACTGAGTTCCGTCGGTGTGATCTTCAAGACACTTTCCCTTAGCCTCGTCCGCCGGATGGGGACGTAAACCGGGCGGTCCCGTGTATCGGTCTATCCTCCGAGCACGTTAAAGAACCATAGGAATCTATTCGATAATAAGAGTAGGGCAGTTTCCCGGATTCCTATGTATCCTTCCCCTCTCTCTGGGGCGGCTCTAAATAACCTATACTGTGTTGATGAGCCGTTAAACAACATTCAATTCAATTCAATTACTTCTAAATAATATCTTGTAGTAAATAACGTTTTGATTTGACGTTAGGACATTTGATATAAATTAAGTTTTAATATAAAAACTAACCTAAATTTAGAAACACTAGCATTCTGTTTAGCTGATTCGATAGATGTAACGCACATTTAGTGTTATCTGCAGAGTTTTGTGGATTTAATAAACAGATGTCATAACACAAGTCCTAAGGGTTTAACATTTAAATGATATTTATCTACACAAATAGCAATCAAGAAATCAATAGCACTTAAACATTATAACTCTGACAGACGTGCTGCTTAGCGGAAATAATTAATTAGATTAAAATTGGGAGAGCTACGTACGTTCATAGCTCCCTCCTCCGTTTCTGATCCGCTCATTGCCGATAACAGTCTATTGTATTCAATCGCATATCTCCCATTTACTCAGATTTGTTAAGTGTTTTTTGATAAATAATGTCATAGTCATCAACCGACGTAAGTAATTTGTAACAATCGAATGTGTCAAAAATAAATGTTAAATTCATAGATAAAACCTTTGCTAATATACCGATAAGATCAATCATATAATTGTAACTATGCAGACACATATTTCAGTTGCAGTACATCAGATAATAAGACGCGTATTTTATATTTTGTAGTGTATATTAATTTCTTGTGAAAACATAGAGAAAATACAATATTGACTTACAGAAATTTAAAAGTATCTCAGTGGTAACGGCCGTTGTAGCAAGAGATACGTCAGCTCCATTATTATCGTCAGTGCGCATGCGTCGTGGTTTGTTTGCTTCCGGTATATGAACTGTCAGCCGAGCCACGACTGAAAACGAGTATTTAATCAAATTAATTATATTTGTACATACGGTAATGAAAAGAATGCCGCTTCAACCAATTGTTAATGTATATCTTTGTATGTTTAGCTATGAGCTATTGTAGACATATCTGTCCGTCGTCTGCTTTTTGCCCTATGGTATTAAATAAAGAAATCGCCGCCTCGTATATCATACAACAAACTATGGAACAGTAATAGGCATTGTAAGTTTAACACAAATATGAGCATGGATGTATGAATATAAAAACCGAAAGCTTTGGAAGCAACAAAGTAAGTTCTCAGTTACTTGGCTACAAGAGAATAAACGATTTCGGGCAAGACAAGATTGAAGACAAGCATTAAACGTTACCTTCCCTTTCAGAATTTAGGTAGACGTCATCATTGGATCAACAGTCTATCGGCTCATCGCACAATCGAAGAGGTGAGCAAAGTGCCGAACTGTAAAGGGTCAACTACTAATCATAGAGTGTGTTGCAAAATGATAGGTTCATACCACTTTTGATAAACTTTCGAGCAATTGTAATAAAGATTGCCGAAAAAGACATATTTTCTCAAAAGTTTGGGAATATTTTCACCGTACCTGACATTATTATCCCAGCATAGACTTACTTAAATTGTTTTGACATCCAATATGGTCGCTGTTGTTTTCTAACATAGAATTCAGTTTAGTTCAAATTGTGTCCCAGGAGTAAAAAAAAAAAAAGGTCCCGCCGTCGGGGTCATATTTTGCTAATAAATGTTTTCAAGTTATTACCCTAGCGTCAAAAAAAATAATATATATAACAAATGTAATTTTAAAAAAATAACAGCACGCATTGTGTTGTTATTCTTTACAAAGTTTCGTTCAATGTTGACAGTTGGGTAAAGAGTGTTACGTTCAATGGAGTTAAACATTTTCTTGTCGACAGTGTTTAACGACTAAAACTATTTCCAAAAACAATTTTGGGTGAAAATATAGTATGATTGATATATATGGAATATCTGGATGCTATAAAATTGCAGTGAGTCTTTATAAACTCTGGGGGGAAAAAACAATAATAAATGTCAAAATTTGTTTTTGTTTCAAAACCCAGTGTACAACCCACATTGTCAATACATAGAAACTTATAATTTTAATGTTATAGTATCAAACATAACATTGTTTCATGTGATGAAATATATGCCCTGCCTCTACTCGAATACATGTTTTTGGTTTGGCTGATTGTCTATGAATGCTATCCATTTCGATGTTTACAGAAGAAAGAAGAAGACATTTTATTGACTTAAACTATTACATAGTTTTTCATCATATAAACATACTTTCACAAATATACTGAAAGGAACAAGAAACGCACACTTACAAAAATGCCTATACTACACTATTATACACACCTAATTCGACGTAATATTCCAGACATATCTCAACGTGTTTTGTACAAAAAGCGGCTACAACTAATTACAGAAAGGATAACTCTGTCATGTAGTAGAACTTTTAATTAAAGTATACTTCATTATACGAAATTCATAAATGTTGAAGTTTCGCTTGAAAAAGTCAAGCCATTTCAGTATTGTGTTTAATGTTAAGAGATTGCAACGTTTAAAGCCTAAGTTTGCTTGCATGCTTGAGCCAAATGCGCATTCTGTCGATAATGAAACTTTAAAGGGGTAACCATTGGTGTGTTCGGTGCTGTTTAAACCTTCTTTCCGAAAGGACAGGCCTAATGTCGCCCTGTACCATTCGATTAGCAGTAGCATATTAAATATACAATATATAGCGGAAATACCCAATATGCGTTTCTTTTTCCTTTCAGTATACAATTTGAATATACCTGCTTGCATTACGACTTACCAAGCTTGTTCAACGTGTGGCACTGCGGTCCAAAATAAAAAGCCAATGATCACCTATTTAGATTGTCTATTTCAAAAATAAGTATGGAACTGTAATTATTTCATGTAAACGTGAATGAAATATTTTATTGGAACTGTAATTTTGAAAAACATAACATATAAAAAAAAAATTAAAAAATGTAAAAATATACGATAACTAGTTTTGTTTGTTCTACCGTTCGTTCTCTGCTTGTGAGAACTAACATACCCGGCTCGCTCGTGAATAAACTCGGTTTATAGCAGTGTTTAAACATAACATGTCATGTTAAAACATACTTGAAATACTCTGGATAATTTAACGACGAAAACAAGTCTTAAAACTAAGTAGTCAGTCAAACGCCTTAGGCTGTGTTGTCAAGTGACTGAACAAACTTTCAAAAATAGGTAAACACGATATTAATACGAAAGTAGCTCAATTAAATGTTGCGTTCGTTTGTCCGTTATTCCCAAGATAAATATACTGCCCATCGTACATTCAAAGCTATTTATCGGTATTTTGTTATATATCAGAATGTTGATGTAAAGATGTTTGCCTTGGGGCTACTTACATATGACATGAACAGAGGTGTGTGCGAGTGTGTTTTTGTGTACGGTACGATGATATTTATGCGATTCTGAAAACTGATAATAATCTCTGAAGAAGTTTAGTACATTATTTTAGAACACTGCCAATCACTGCAGAAATGTATTCTGTTATTCTAGACATGGTCAGTACCTAGTAGAAGAGTAGAATATGATTGTGAACAATGTCAACTACTGCATATGTGTAGTATGTGATTGTGAACACTGTCAATCCCTGCAGATGTGTAGTACGTGATTCTGAACACTGTCAATCCCTGCAGATGTGTAGTACGTGATTCTGAACACTGTCAATCCCTGCAGATGTGTAGTACGTGATTCTGAACACTGTTAATCCCTGCAGATGTGTAGTACGTGATTATGAACACTGTCATTCCCTGCAGATGTGTAGAATGTGATTATGAACACTGTCAATCCCTGCAGATGTGTTGTACGTGATTATGAACACTGTCAATCCCTGTAGATGTGTAGTACGTGATTATGAACACTGTCAATCCCTGCAGATGTGTAGTACGTGATTCTGAACACTGTCAATCCCTGCAGATGTGTAGTACGTGATTATGAACACTGTCAATCCCTGCAGTTGTGTAGAATGTGATTATGAACACTCTCAATCCCTGCAGAGATGTAATATGAGATTCTGATCACTTTCAAACCATACAAAAGTCCGAACACTATCAATACCTGCAGGCATGTACTGTACTGCATTGTATCAGTTATGGGTGACTGATGTAATACAAGTGTGTGAGTGAATGAGAGACAGGTAACTGGATGAATGTAGAGGTTAATTAATTTGTAAGTGCATCCAAAGTGGTCTGTAGTGACTATTGACATGCATGCATAGAGACTGATGTGATATGATAAATAAGTGAACGAGAACTAGTGTACAGTCACCAAATATATCATGGACCCATTTCCATCTTTTAAGTAGCATGTGCATTTTTGTTCATTTGCATCATTATCATATTCATGTTCACACTATCATCATTTAAGACCTTAACTTGTCACTATTTCTACTTTTATGAAAATATATTATTATTATTATTATTATTATTATTATTATTATTATTATTATCATTGTAAATTGACTATAATTTACGTTATTTAAAGAAACTAACCCGCCAAATAACGGCAAATTTACACCTACAAAACCGTTTATCAAAACTCTATCCAGGTGTTCAGGTCATATAATAATGTATATATATGTGCCGATTAAAAGTATAGTTTTTTCACGGATATGCGTAAATTGAATTATGAGTTATGAGTTAGTAACTCTTAATTTGACGCTCCAGTTTTTGGGTCCGGCTAGGCTGGTTAAAGCCGTTTATATTGTGTCTATAGAGCCTGGATTCTCAAAATATGTAAGTTATATAATTGTATACCTCGTCGTCAGTAGTCAGTAGTCAGTAGGTTTAGAAACAGTGTACATCTGTTGTAAAATGTGCCTATTGATGGCGGGATAGTGACGGTAATATTATATTTTACAACTGGTAGACGAGGCAGTACGAGGTTGTATGCAACGTTTGTTATTCGGCTTTTGCATCTACTTGTATGCAATGATTTAAGTTAACGCAGGAAAGTGAAATAAATATGATACGGGATATATTTATTTTTTTAATTTAGTATTTAACGTTTTGGCAATATTTTAAAAGGAATTGGAAAAAAATGCACATATCGACGTGAAACATATATAGTCTCAGCAAAAAGTTTAAATATATTTATTCAAGCACCCTATGTTTTTATAAATGGTTTTCTCGAAGCGGTATTGCCTGGTTCCCTAACTAATGCACACTAACAAGCAACCTCATAATCGTTCCGTTTGTTGTCAACCCGTACTTTATGGTTTACAGTATTTTGGTAAAAAAAAAAGGCGGAGCTTAATTTCCAATTACGAAAAACGAGATCAGTAGTGTCATTTCTACTGTTCCTGTCATGAACAGACTCAATAAACCGAGTCTGCTACTTTATTCATTGCTTCTGTTTGTTGCTTCCAAGGGATCCCTCTTATCAATATTTCTTCTAGGTAACCGTTAGATTGTTGCCAAATAAAAAATTGCAATGCATGATATCGTAATTGTTTGGACGAACGTGAGGTTGCCTATCCCGCCAGCAACTGTCAAAGTGTACAACATGTGTACACTATGTATAAACCTACTGACAACAAGATATACATATAACTTACATATTTGAGAATTCAAACTATAGACACAATATAAATGGCTTTAACCAGCCAGGCCAAACCCCAAAACTGGAACGTCGAATTAAGAGTTACCAACTCATAATTCATTTTACGCACATTCAGTCTCGGGTATTTTATGTACCCATGAATAAACCTATACTTTGAATCGGCACATATACAATAGTTAATGACCTGAACACCTGGTTAGGGTTTGTATTAATAATTGTGTAGTGTAAATGTGCCGGTGTTTTGCCGGGTTAGTGCCTTTAATGTCTATGTTCACGCTAAACGGTGAGTTTAAACGTTGGCTGGCCACTCCGAATGAATTGTCTGGTATGACAGGATTGCCCTTAAAACGGATTATTTGACTATAAGTGATATGATGTCCCAATCTACACATGCACATGCGTACTGATAATGGATTTGGTTCCCGTTTTGATTTGATTTTAATCGTGGAAGAATGCGAATTTTACTTGCAACATATTTGATATTGCACTTCTCATGAACAAGGGTCTCTGAGAAGTCATGCTTGTTGATAGTATCTCAAAGATCAGTGTTCTTTATTTATTTCAAAAAGATTGTCCAGATTATCTTAATGACTGTATGTATTACCAACAACAAAAACTCTAATTTGGGAACAATTGTACAATCGTTGCTTTTCATTTGGAAACAAATGCACATTCGTATGTTTTTATACGCGTGTTTTACTTAGAAACAATCGTACAATTGTATTTGTAAACAATCGTGCACGCTTTGTTTTATTTGTAAATAATCGTACACGCTTTGTTTTATTTGTAAACAATCGTAAAACGCTTTTACTTATTAGTAAACAATCGTACTCGCGTTGTTTTATTTGTAAATAATCGTACACGCGTTGTTTTATTTACACGCGTTGTTTATTTGTAAATAATCGTACACGCTGTGTTTTATTTGTAAACAGTCGTACACGCATTTTCTTATTTGTAAACAATCGTACACTCGTTGTTTTATTTACACGCGTTGTTTTTTTGTAAATAATCATACACGCGTTGTTTTTATTTGTAAACAATCGTACACGTTTTTTTCTTATTTGTAAACAATCGTACAAGCGTTGTTTTATTTACACGCGCTGTTTTATTTGTAAATAATCGTACTCGCTTTGTTTTATTTGTAAGCAATTGTACACGCGTGTATTACGTGGTGTATTGTGTCATTAAAACTTGATATTCTAAATGAGATTGAAAAATAAAAACCCCAGGAAAACGTGATTTCAATCAACAAGTGTTTTTAGTCTCAATAACTGTGATGATTCCCATTTACAATACGATCATGTGATTGATTTGACCAATTAAAATGTTGAAGTATGTACGTATGCACCGAAATTGGAATTATTCGTATTTACGGCATGCTTGAATGTCTCTGTCATACAAATAATGATCAGGATGATACTGGAGTATCCTTTGAACGCTTTAAATTATGTTGACCCCTGTGCGACTGTACCTGTGTAAGACTCTCAGCTGTCAAGACATAAACTAGGGTTGATATACTGTATACTATATCTGGCATTATATATGAACTATCTTTAGTAGATGGTTAACGTCGTCCATAGTGTTCCTTCTCTGCTTCAGGCATTTCTGTGACATCATTTCTTTGCTAGCAAGTGGATTATATGTGCTAGCAACATAAACATCGTATCTAATACCAGCAGAATATTTTAATTAATTCTTTTAGTTTGAATTTCGTACGTGGACTGTTACTGGATTATATTTCTATTACTAAGGTATGCCGCAAGTATATGCTTATTATTTTTGGTATTAGTTATCTGTTACAGAATTAAATTTATGTGACAGGGTACTGGCGTGTGCCCTCCGAAGGTTTTATGCCGCACCGTCCGTCCTTCCGTCCGTCACATATTTCGTGTCCGGAACTTTCGGGAAGCATAAAAGACATAAAAAAAACACGTAACTAGTCGAATAATGTGGCCCAGTGGTTAGCACAATGTACTTGAAATACGGAGGCTCCGGGTTCAAGCCTCATCGGCGCCACTGATTTTTGTCGATGTGCTCTTGGACAAGACACATTTCCCTAGCCTTGATCCGTCGGATGGAGACTTACACCGTGCGGTCCCATCTATCATCCGAGCACGTTAAAGATCCATATGAATCTATTCTGTAGTAGTATTCCCGGATTCCTATGTTTCCTTTCACTCTAACTGGGGTGGCCCTACATAACCCATAATGCGTTGATAAGCAGTTAAACATTCAATGTTTATGTGACTGACGCAGGTTTGGCACGATTGTTAAACACGATTGTTCGGATGATAATGCGACAATGTATTTTATCACTTAACATGGGAGTGTAATAATTCTCGTAATACTCTACAGATGCAAATGAGGACCGAATCACTGTGTCTGTGTACAGTAAAACATGTTATCCCAATTGTTTGCATGGTATAGTAAGATCAATAATACACAGTCATGTATCCTATCATTTTATCCAACTCGTTTATTAAAATCAATAATACACAGTCATGTATCCTATCATTTTATCCAACTCGTTTATTAAAATCAATAATACACAGTCATGTATCCTATCGTTTTATCCAACTCATTTATGAAAATAAATAATACACAGTCATGTATCCTATTATTTTATCCAACTCGTTTATTAAAATCAGTAATACACTCATGTAATATCCTCCATGTAAACAAATCATCGTTGGCTAAAGTATGAGGTATTCTTTTTCCGGGAATGTCGGCAATTGTAACGGCAACGACATGGGAGATAGAATTTAATTTTGCAGGAAGCGCTGTTTATCAACAGCTAAATACATCATAGTTTAGCGTTCACCTCCGTTTTTCTAAAACATCAATCAAACTTTGCTAACAGTTGTGTCTAGATAGTATATATTAGTTTTCAAAGGGTAGGTAGCTCAAATAAGATTTAGCTACTAAGAGGTATGTTAAGTCCTTTTTGAGTTTTTACGTTTAGCTTATATACTGTTTATTAGTTTAGCTAGTTCAATCTCCATGTATGCCATAAATAAATCCATGATGTAGAAGTTGTTCATGTGACCTTGGTCTACTTATATCAATGAAATGTAGAATGCAGCGCGCGTGACATTGGTCTGTTAATATCAATGAAATGTAGAATGCAGCGCGCGTGACATTGGTCTGTTAAAATCAATTAAATGTAGAATGCAGCGCGCGTGACATTGGTTTGTTAATATCAATGAAATGTATAATGCAGCGCGTGTGACATTGGTCTGTTAGTATCATTGAGATGTAGAAAGTTACTCATGTGTCATTGGTCTACTTATACCAATGAGAGGTAGAAGGTTGCTTTTGTGCACTTGGTCTACTTTTATCAATCAGCTGTGTAACGTAGCTCGCATGACCTTGGTCTGCTTATATTAATGAAATGTAGGAGATAGCGCATATGACCTTGGTGCGATTATATAAGATGTAGAATGTACAGCATGTGCCCTTGGTCTACTTATATCAATGATGTGTAGGAACCAGCTTGTACGACCTTGATCTGCTTATATCAATGATGTGTAGGAGCCAGCTTATATGACCTTGATCTGCTTATATCAGTGATGTGTAGGAGCCAGCTTGTATGACCTTGATCTGCTTTTATCAGAGGGTGAATAAGGCAGCTTGTGTGACCTTGATCTGCATATATCAGAGGGTATAGAAGGCAGCTTGTGTGACCTTGATCTGCTTATATCAGAGGGCGTAGAAGGAACATTGTGTGACCTTGGTCTACTTATATCAGAGGGGTGTAGGAGACAGCTTGTATAACCTTGATCTGCTTATATCAGAGGGTATAGAAGGTAGTTTGTGTGTTGTGTGACCTAGATCTGCTTATATAGGAGGGTGTAGAAGGCAACTTGTTTGACCTTGGTCTGCTTATATCAGATGGGTGTAGGAGACAGCTCGTATGACCTTGATCTGCTTATATCAGAGGGTATAGAAGGCAGCTTGTGTGTTGTGTGACCTTGATCTGCTTATATCAGAGAGTGTAGAAGGCAGCTTGTGTGACCTTGGTCTGCTTAAATCAGAGGGTATAGATATCAATGTGTAGGAGCCAGCGTGTATGACCTTGATCCACTTATATCAGAGGGTGAATAAGGCAGCGTATGTGAACTTGGTCTGCTAATAACAATGAAATTTAGAACGTATAGCATGTATCCTTGGTCTGCTTATACCATTGAGATTTACAAGGTAGCTTGTGTGACCTTGGTCTGTAGAAAGTAGTTCATGTGTCCTTGGTCTGCTAATACCTGTGAGATGTACAAGGTAGCTTGTGTGACCTTGGTCTGTAGAAAGTAGTTCATGTGTCCTTGATCTGCTTATATCAATAAGATATAGAAAGTAGTTCATGTGACCTTGGTCTGCTAATACCTGTGAGATGTACAAGGTAGCTTGTGGGACCTTGGTCTGTAGAAAGTTGTTCATGTGACCTTGGGCTGCTTATATAAAGGGGTTGTAGAAGGTAGCTCATGTTCCCTTGATCTGTTTCTATTAATGACATGTAGAAGATAGCTCAAACGCATATGAGATGTAAACAATAGTTCATACCCATATCAATGAGATGAAGAAGTAGATCATATTAACTTGGTCATGAATGCTATATCCCATATGACATCTTTATATCACATATGACATCTTTATATTCAGGGGCGGATCCAGGATTTCAGCTTAGGGGGGGCTTTATATTTTGGTCAATTTTCGGGTCCGTCTCTAGCCTCCTAAATCGTTTGCGGTAGTGCATTTATAGGGTAAAAAAGTCCGTTTACAAATAAAAAGATTTAACAATGTGTTAATTAAACCACTCATTAGCCATTATGCGTCGAGCGAGCGAAGCGAGCGAGAACATTTTTTATACTGAATGCGTGCATCTAAATTGTTTGATATTTTATCTACAGTAACATGGACATACACGTATGAATAAAAAAAGTCCGTTTTCAAATAAACGGATTTAACAATGTGTTAATTAAACCACTCATTAGCCATTACGAATCTAGCGAGCGAAGCGAGCGAGAATTTTTTTTATACTGAGGGCGTGCAACAAAATTGTTTGATATTTTATCTACAATAACATGGACATACATGTATGAATAAAAAAAGTCCGTTTTCAAATAAAAGGATTTAACAATGTGTTAATTAAACCACTCATTAGCCATTATGCGTCGAGCGAGGGAGAACATTTTTTATACTGAGGGCGTGCATCAAAATTGTTTGATATATTATCTACAGTAACATGGGCATACATGTATGAATAAAAAAGTCCGTTTTCAAATAAAAGGATTTAACAATGTGTTAATTAAACCACTCATTAGCCATTATGCGTCGAGCGAGCGAAGCGAGCGAGAAAAAAAATTTATACTGAGGGCGTGCAACGAAATTGTTTGATATTTTATCTACAGTAACATGGACATACATGTATGATCCGGAATTTTTAGGGGGGCGCACCCGGCGCGCGCGCCGGGTGCGCCCCCCTCTGGATCCGCTAGTGATATTTGTATTGACTTTTGACATTGCTTTTGTCTGCGTTGAACTCCGATTTTGTACTGTTATTGACTTCTGACATGGCTCTTGTCTGCGTTTAACTCCGATTGTGTATGACATGGATAATTCGACCTATTGTAACAACGCTATAGGTAACAATTCCGCTAAAGGTAACAGCCGCCGCTAAAGGTAACAATGTCAACGCTAAATGTACCAATTCCGCTAAAGGTAGTAACCGCCGCTAAAGGTAACCAATTTCATCGCTAAAGGTAACAATCTCCACTAAAGGTAACACTTACCTCTACCGCTAAAGGTAACAGCGTTTACGCCACAGTTACTAAACAGAACCCGTTTACTCAATTTTCATTGAAACTGTAGATGTTGAAAAAATGTTGTTACCTTTAGCGTTAGCCTTGTTACCTTTAGCGGAAGAGGTGATAGTTACCTTCAGCGGAAGTTGTTATATTTAGCGTTGAAATTGTTACCTTAAGCGGGGTTGCTACCTTTAGCGGAATTGTTACCTTTAGCGTTGTTACACCTATCATTGCTCTCCAAATAACATGGAGATTTGTTTAATTTATAAGCCTTCAATCTCGGTTCATGTTTGATATAATTATTGTAATATGCATACATGTTGAATGGGAGCAGTTTTCTCTAACGAGACCTACGATTTCAAGTAGCAATTGTGTTCCGTCAGCTTGACAAACTCCAAGTACATTGGTATTTAAACAGTATATGTTTGAAAGATGTTGTGCTTGGTGGTATCGGTTATGATTAACAGGCCTGATGTTACTACATTAGATTTGACGGTGTTGATCCACAGGTGTACATGTGTGGGGGGAAATGATATATACAGAATATATAGAATTAAGTGGTTCTACAAATATATATATGTTTGTTGTCTCTGCAGTCGCCCTTTCTAATATACCAGTTTGGCATGCATAACGTTATGCATCATATCTCTTGTTTAAAAGTATAGTCTTATTTTACTTTCATTATGTTGGTTGTGGTTACTTACCGCCATGTCATTTTGAATGCTTAACTGATACGGTATGGAAGAAAATTCAAAACTATATAAAATTGTACATAACCTGTATATCCCGAATAAGTTTAATTAGACAAATGTCAAGGACAATGGAGTCATGAATTATTTTAAATAATTTAGAACTATGATGTAATAGTCGCATTACGTGGACCCGCCTTAATTCCATTTAGGCTTATATTAGCAGAATTTTGTAATGGATATTTCGACAATAAAACACGTTCAAAAACATTTTTACTGAAAACAATGCGATAACCTGTTAAAATTACATATTAAATGTTTTAATTTTACAATATACAAAGTCTTTAAGCCGAAATTAAGGTTTTATTTCATACCCCAGCCAACCCCGCTAAGGGGTTGGATAGTGTATTAAAGTTAATATTCGGACCACGTAATGGTCTCCCCAGATCCGTTTATAACAACCTTCAAATTTTGATATCTTTTTTGTTTATCATCCGATTTTGATAATTATTTCACAAGTTTTTTCAAATTGTTGGCTATATGCCTACATTCCATTTTACGTTGAAAAGGTCACAAGTTAGATATTTTACCGATGTCAAGTAATGAGTTAATTGCAAAAACA
The DNA here is from genome assembly GCA_037043455.1 of Cyrtodaria siliqua. NCBI lineage: Eukaryota > Metazoa > Mollusca > Bivalvia > Adapedonta > Hiatellidae > Cyrtodaria > Cyrtodaria siliqua. The sequence goes on along the minus strand of JAWPHD010002497.1, from coordinate 56,115 downwards.
CATTGTGACTGTAAAGCATAACAAGACATTGCATTTAATAATAGTAATATCTTTATTTATTGAGGATAATATATTTGGCTTATAGCCAGTCTGGCATATGGTCCCAAACAAAAACATAAATATGTACAATATTTACACACATTTGTTGAAACAATGTTATATATGACATAAAACATGTCTAGAAACTTTATAACATATTAAAAGAACAATGCACAATGATTTCTAAGATGAATAAAAAGATTAGCTTTAAAATATGGTTGATAACAAAGTAAACTACTTACATGTGTCTGTGGTTATACAACATACAAGCTAATCCACCACAAGACAATATAAGTTTTAGGTAAATGTATAATTTAAACAGCTCATATTTATCTCACGGTTAGAGAACGTCTCCGTGGCCGAATGGTTAACGACGTTGCGTTGTAAACCTTCGCCTCTCACCGCTGCGGGTTCGAATCCCACTGGGAGCTCGACTTGTAAGTGAGGAAGTGTCGATTCTTACGGATGGTGGGAGGTGTACAGTACTGGTCTACCCCGGAAAAAGTGGGTGGTCTGCCTCCACCACAAAAAATCGACCGTCATACATAACTTTACCTGTGTTGAAAATGACATAAACACCATACAAACAAACAAACCAACAAACAAACAAGAGAACATACTTAGCTAGACCACCATGAGAAAATATAATCGTAAGTATCAGGTCACAGTACCCTATTGCAAAAGACTGATTGGCTGAAAAAGTATGAAAGTCTCATGTCTAATGCATACATAAGCCTCGTTTTGTTTGGATGAGAAACTAGGTGCGAAATTCAATTATGTTTCTTTGAATTTATTATCTATTTCTGATAATTATTTAAGGTTTCGTGATATGGCATGGTGAAAAGAAAAGTGTGTGGTTTTCATAAATTTATTTGGGAATTACCTCAGATTGTATGGTCATGACCTTCGAACATATAAAAGCGGCATTAAAAATAGGTCGTCGCCTAAAAAGAAGTTTCTTTTTACATGTATCTAAGTTGCATCTGTGCAGCAGGGAAAGCAAATAAAATGCCAGGGGTTTTGTTTTTGTTTACATGTCAGATGGGAAAACCTGAAACAGTAAGTCTATGGAAAATGCAATAGTGGTCTATGACTTATCAGACGCCTCATGCCTTCTACGATATCGCAAATAATCGGTTTTTTCAACGTTTTTTACATAGCCTTTGAAAACACGTACTAGCAAGATGACGAGTCGTGTTAAGCACCTGTATTGGGTCCTTGAATATGTATTCATACATTGACTGATGAACAGTACGTGAAAAATATATAAGTAGTTTATAATCGGTGAACTCAGTAACAAAAATAAAATAGGACAGAGTATGAGAGTGTGCACACACATCTTAAAATTAGATCGGCCTTCATACGATGTATCCTCAAAAACATATATTACAACACCATGTAAAAGGTCATTGTTTCATTTCATTTACCTATTTTTAGTTAGTAAAGTAAAGCTGAGTGGAAAATTAGTCGCTGAAGCAAGGATTAATGATACGTGTTGTGTATCCTGTCATTTAATAATTTAATGAGTGTATTATGAATGCGAGAAGAATTATTGTTGAGTATTCTCGTCAATAGGTCTAGGACGGGCAGAGGGCATCCCGACGTACACCTTGCAATGTTCATGCATTAAGTGTGGTAAGACTCCTGAGCATATGATTGATACGTCAATAAATACTCAAGATAGGTACAATGACGTGACAGTGTATTGGTACAATGACGTGACAGTGTATTGGTGCAATGACGTGACAGTGTATTGGTACAATGACGTGACAGTGTATCGGTGCAATGACGTGACAGTGTATTGGTGCAATGACGTGACAGTGTACTGGTACAATGACGTGACAGTGTATTGGTGCAATGACGTGACAGTGTACTGGTACAATGACGTGACAGTGTATTGGTGCAATGACGTGACAGTGTATTGGTGCAATGACGTGACAGTGTATTGGTACAATGACGTGACAGTGTATTGGTGCAATATAATCAAGACAACAGTTAATAATATTAAAAAAAAAAAAAAAAAGTAGCGTTACAATATTTTAATTAATAGTAATGTTTGAACAAATACATCTAATGTAAAATAAAACAATAAATAAAATAAAATCTTTAAAAAATCTAGTGGAGCCTCGACTTTTTAAAAATCAAGATTGCCGTGGGTCCCTTAAATATTTGCACGAAAACTATGCATCGAATGCCCTTCACCCACCATATCAATTATGACGGTTTAATATCGTAATGAAATAAAACCGAGCGATACGACAACGTTGATGACTCTTCAGTTAAGGGAAATTATCTTTATTAGCACTTCGATTTTATGCAATTGCAGTTATTGCTCATTTAGTATCCTTATATAAGTTCATATTAATTTTCAGTGTAGTCAATATCTGATATAACCGCCACTAGTTTGATATTCAGAAAATAAAAGGTAGGTCAATATTTGATAAATATAGTAATCTGTAGTCAAGCAACGAAGAGAATGTATCAACATCATTAAATGTTCATTTATTTACAAGCATGAACTGAATTTTAATATACTAATTGCTTTTGTGATGGGTAAACACGTTTAAACTATTACAATTAATGTACAAAGCAAATCTAATTGATCTAAACGTCTGAAATGCAGGTAGTTTTATAAATAATGTGAAGGTGAAGGTCACTAACACACTAATCGCATTCGGATGATGTAGCAACTATAGCATACACAACATATTTATGGTTTTAAAACCAGAGATTTGTACTCGTGTTACTTACTTTAACGATCAGTGATAACGAAGTGTGACACTGTGCGGTTTCTATGACGTTATTATTAAGAAGTAATTGAACGCGATTTGCGTCATATCGTCATATCGTGCCTGTTGACTATACGAGATTTGCTGACAGTCTGGTAAATTTATTTATTCTTTCTTATTAGAATTGTTTGTGTGCGTAGTGTAGTGTTTATAATTTGTACAGATGAAAACTTCATAATTATTTGATTAGTTGTTTAGTGAATTGACATTTTCAAAGAACATTTTATATGTTGTGTTTCCTGTTTTCATATGTTACGTCAACACAAGTGCAACGCGTATAAACGTATATTTCCTCCGTACAATTGTTCTAGTGTACAATGTACGAAATAGTGTAACACGTATTTCTATACACGTGAAACAACAGTTACACATGTAACAGGCTAGTCATAGATATGCTTCATAGTTATGATTAATGTTAAGAACATAGTGCACATGTACTTATTGCATTATAATTATGTGAGGTGTAATACAGCCAGTGTATGAGGGAATGTTGATTTTGGGATAACATACATGAATCTTGGCGACGCATTGGTAGAATGAATTGCTGAATATGTTTTGATTTTATGGCAACTTGGACAGTTGTTACAGTATGACAGTCAAATTTGGCCAAAGTAGAAGGAAAATTGGATTTAGGAATATATATATGTTTTTAATTGATCGAGCTTGATAAATGCATAACAAATTACTTCGGTATACATTAAGAACAGGCACGTTCCTGTCTAATGTTCAAGCATGACAGCAAAGTTCGCATATGTCTTTAAAATAAATGAACACACAGTTTTAATGAGATTCTTTTGCTTATTTACATATGGCCAGACGGAGTTAAATTGTTACGTCTATGTTGGTTTGACGCATCATAAATATATGTTAAGCTGATTGCATAGTATAAGTAATTAGAACCTTAGTAAAAAAATAATTAGTATAGTCAACTCAATTCAATTCAAATCTTTATTCGGCACAAACATTACAATGTTTTTCGTCAATACAATGCAGTTGGATACAATTCAATACAATAAGAAGAGTATGATGTAAGTGTACATGATTAAGACACATTACATACAAATTACAAATTGAAAAATACTAACGATTCATGTTTGATGTATTATCAAAACAAAAAAAAGTATAGTACCATAAGCATAACAGTACAGATAATTCATTAACAAGAACAGTTACTAAAACACCCGGAAACAATGCAAGCAATAATTATCGAATTTAAACATAATGGTCAGTGTATAATTAAGTGACAAATTCAAATAACGGTATTGGCTTTAAGCATTTACAAAGCCGATAAGATAAATGATTGCACAACATGTGATGATTAAATTATAAGCATATTTCTCATGGGATAGTACATGTGATCGTCATATAAGGCACGAACAAATGAGTGATTGTAACAGCTGTGGTATTTTTACGGTTCACCAAGTCCTCGTCGTGCAAGACAAATAGTTATGTTCCCAGTTATGGCAATAATGTACAGCTGTCTGGCATTTTACCTACCTCTCGTCCTCTTGCATGAAGCGTGAAAATAAAGGTCAAACACGAAATGTTGCATTCACAGAACAGAACACAGATAATCAAAAACATGTATACGTCAATGGGGAATATCAATGTAAGTTACCCTTCTTAGCTCTTAAAAAGGATTGGTCCATTTATTGCCTTGGCTTTTAGGGGTATTTAACTTTTTCAATTGTTTTTTTGGTTTAAACATATTTCATTGCATGTTTTATTTACAAACTATGCAAATGGGTCGGGATTCAAGTTCTTACAACATTAGTTACGGCCCTTCCCAATATATGTGTTTATATTTCTGCTCTTATCAACTTTTCCATGAATAATCTTAGAATTACGTATTGTTGACGTTGTTTACAAATGTTTTACTGGAAAATGAAATACTAATTGCTTGATTCAGTTGGAAATTAAGTTAACGATTAGGTGGTTATTTAAATTGCTTTAACAATACTGTATTCAGTAAGTCAATAGTAATACGAGTATTCATGTAAAAGGATCCATGTAGTTAGGCAAAATGGGAGTCATTTTACAAGGGAATTAAATGACTAATGGCCTTCATTGTTACATTGCTTATACATATACACTTAATTATTAGGCTAGGTGTGTAAACAATACTGCTATTATAAATATGATATTGTTACATATCATTATTTGTTATGGAATCAATGTTTGAATCAAAGGTATGTCTCGATATGCCATCCAAGAGATACCATTTTCAGTATGTATTGACATTCGCACTAGCATTTGTTTGGTGCTGGTGACGACTGTAAAAGTCGCCCAGACTACAAATCAATAGTGTTATTACTTACTGGTCCTTTTGGGATCATCAAACCCAATCTGTATAACTTCAAAGTAGAAAAACCACTTTAGCCGGTGCTAGCGGGCGTGATAAGCATTGTCACAAACAGACTCAATAAAGCGGACTCTGCTACATGTCTCTCTTTTTTTCTTTGTGTTACTTCCAAGGGATCTGTGTTTCATGGATTTGTTTTTGTTTTAACTACAATCTCATTCAAATCCAATCCTAATTACGCTTTGATGTTCTCCGCTATAGGATCTGACAACACTGCCTTGGAGGTCACGTCAGATCGACCTTTCATCTAACCGATATTCATGAGAAGATCAACTAAATTCAATCAATGAAATCACGCGTTTCATATGCACTTCAGATGATGTTCGAGTGTACTGAACGAATGAAAATCCACATAAAACACATATATCCGAAAAAAAGATAAAGTCGCCGTGTGTTATTGCTGTGGATTGCACGACAATGTCAAAGAAACTAAATGGCACGTTTTACATCAATAATACGAAGAAAATCATTTTGAAAACATTCGCAACATTCTATTTGTATCTGAAAAATATACATTCTACTAAGATTATTGCGACGTTAGGTTTTGTTACCTAATGCGTCTGACCTGTTTAGCTCAGACGGTAGCGAAGTCGGCAATTGTGACTTTCTTTTGTTATTACCCGTGAATGTAATTTTAGTTTGGGTTACGAATTCAACCCCGCGAATCGGTACTATTTTTGTACCGCTATTGAATTCCGTCAAATAATTGTGGTTTTATTCAGTAAATATTCAATAATGATTGGTGTATTATGTTTGTCAACTCAATTATTTGTGTTTTATAAGCTATAAGTTACGGACATTGTCCTTTTCAATACCGAGCGTAGACTGCTCCATAGCGTTTGACTGAAACGCGACATGCGCAGTAAAGCAGTCTATACCGAGCGATTTTGTAGGCTGAAATCTGATTGGCTAATCGTAAGGTCAATCTGAAGTGGCCTCCAATGCAGTGTTGTCAGATCCTTCGTAGTGTAGAGTATCGTAGAGTGATAAATGGTCTGATTTTAATGATATTGTTTTAACTAATAACTGAATTCATCAGTTAGAGAATCATTTTCATAAACGGTTGTATGTAACAATGTGTTAATGAGCGTGTGCGTTGTATTGTTGTTGCGGTTGTGTTTAATCGACTGTAAAATTCATTGCGAAAGTTTTCAATTTCAATTAATTTATTCAGCATAAACGTCATACAATGTTCATCGCCTATACAACGAGGCGGTTACATTACATTGAGAAGATATAATATTTCCATGGAGAAAAGCTGCAAAAGAGCACTTACAACAACTATTTTAAACAAACAATTTCGAGTAGTATATAGCATAACTAATACAGAGAAAAAAATCATCAGAAAAAGAAAGAAAGAAAAATCTATCAATACAATTTGTTTGTACAGTGGATGTATACATTTCGGTCAAGCTTATTATGCAACTCGTGCTATCAGTCCGCGCACTGGCGGTTTGACACAATAGCAATTCTTCAAAAAATAAGTCTAAGGCCAGTAGGCGGCAAAACTATGTGTTTCAGACACTACTTGAATAATGGTTTACAATCATAATAACTATTACGTTAATCTCGATAATTCACGTTAATTATCTATTATACTCCCACGTCTCAAATTCGCTTAAATATACATACGTAATACACTAGACTGGCTAGAAGTAAGTAACGATTGAATTTTTTTGTAAATTTGGCCAGTGACAATAGTATTTAGGAAGACACTCAATTCTAATATCGCGAAAACATGGACAAACTAAAACAAAATGATATTCATCTTCGATTACATTCATTTGACAGAATACACATTTACGTTCAGATCTCTCTACATTTTTAAATCTACCCTTTTCTATAGCTAATTTATGGGCAGAACACCTTAGTCATGTCAAAGCAATACGATGCCTTTCGTTTGCAACACAGTTACTTTTCAACTCCAATATTGTTCTTAATTTTCTTGTTGGTTTTCAGCGCTTTGGTTATGTAGCTAAATGTCGAATACCATTGCTGATAATACTGGTCATTTAGTCGCTCTATAACTTTCGATAATTGAAGATTAGTTATATTAGCATTATTCCATAAATAGTTGAAACCTAGATCGTTTAACAAACGTTGCACTTCTGAGGAACGAACATTATTATTTACTTGATCTTTATAAACTTCATTGATTAAAGAGCCTTGTGACTTAATAATTCTGAACCAAAATTTAAGAAGCTAAGACCTACTGCAGCAAAGTAACAATCACAGAATGCATTTGACTAAGACCTATATATTTTGTGGCAGCAATGTCTCGACGATGAAACAAAATAGCACTCATAAGCAAATGACATATACTGAAGGAAAAAAAGAAACGCAACTCGGGAATTTCAGCTGTATAATGTATATTATGCACACTTAATTCCGTGTAATATTCTAGAGAAATCCCAAGATGGGTTTGTAAACAAAGGTTTGCAGCTAGTTAGAGAAAGGACACAACTGGGCTGTTGTAGATTTTTTAATCAGGGTAAACTTTGTAACACGATATTCTTAAATATCCGCTTTGAAAATTTGAGCTATTTCAGTATTGTATTTAATGTAAACAGATTGCAAAAGTTTACATCTCACTCACCTGCTTGAACCAAACGCGTATTCTATCAATAATGAAATTGTGAAGCGATACTATACAGTATGTTATGTGTTGTTTTAGTATTTCTTTCCAAAGGAAAAGTCTAATGTATTCATGTACCATTCGATTTAAAGCAGCATATTTTACATACATTTATATAGCGAAAAGTCCCGTTCTTTTTTCCTTTAGTATATATAACTGATTATCAAGAACTTTCCAATTCCACTCTTAAATGTGACGCACATGGGAGAGAATAGAGACTTGACAGAAACCAATAAATAGAGCACGATTTATTGACAAACCGATGTCAGGCAGTGCAGCAGACTTAATGTGTTATATAAAATATATGGCATCATGGGGGAAAAGGCAATCAAGTATAATTGGATGTCGTTTAAGCATGCCGTAAAGAGGGAACGCTGCAGGGTATGTACTTGCCAACCTTGGTCGCTTGTATTGGCGAAAGGGCTGAGGATGACGTACCTGCTATGTTTAAGTTAAAAGTACTAACCCGCCAAATATCAGCAAAATTACACTAAAAAATCGTTTATTCAAACCTTATCCAGGTGTTCAGGTCATACAATAATGTATATGTACCGATTAAAAGTATAGTTTTATTCATGGGTTCTTAAAATACCCGTGATTGAATATGCGTGAAATGAATTATGAGTTGGTAACTCTTAATTGTGTCTATAGAGTTTGGATTCTCAAAAAGTGTAAGTTATATATATACCTTGTCGTCAGTATGTTTAGAAACGAGGTACATATATTGTAAAATGTGGCTGTTGTTGGCGGTATAGCTACTTTAACAGATCGTTCAAAGTTGTACTCTAAGTGTTTGAATTTATACTCGGATCATCGTCATCATTGAGAATAGAATAGAACAGAATATAATTCTTTTATTTCCGATCATGGGCCATCACTGGCATAGCAATCACACAATAATTTGCATATACATGAGGTTACAACACAACTTAATTCTGATTTATACAACACAATTAACATAAGTAAACATCTAATTAGAAAGGCATAAAACAACAATAACAGTTTATCAATTAAAGAACTTCAATAAGTTCTTACAACTACATTTCTATTAAGCAGTTAAGTGCACATTATATTTATGGAAAAGTCATGATTTATAAGACTATTATGACGGACATGTTTTGTTACTTGTATTACAGTTCAGATGATTAAATCTCATGGTATAACATGTGTAAATAAACCCTGCTGTTCTACTGATTATATATTCATCTTCATTACTTAACAAGAAAACAAACTGATTTTTGCATGATAAAGTATTGAAATTTTTACATGTATTAGAGATCTCTGTTATGAAGTCATTTCTTACTGTAGCATATTTTGGACATTCCAACATAAAATGAATTTCACTTTCAATTTGATTATAATCACAAAGTTTACATAGTCTGTCTGTTGAGTGTTAACATACAAAAGCACAACAGTGAGGACGGTGTGTTCTATTAACTTTGAACACTGCTCGCATGCAATCGAGTTGATTATGACGACGAAGCGATCATACCTGTTTACAGTCGCTGAAACAAGAATCGCATCAAAGCTCTTTCTTGTTGTATATTATTGCGACCCTAATATCCGAACTGAGTCGATTAAGTATCTGTTTTGTTTCTCAATTGCTAATATTCTACGATCTTTTAATATTTTATAAAAGAGTTTTGACAATATCCACGTATAATTTCGCTTACTATTATGAAGGACTTGTGTGTGAACCGACGTTTGGTTTATGTATTTCTACGATGACTGCAGTGGACAATGCAGACTACAACTTAATTCAACTACAGCTCAAGAATATCTATATGGAACGTGAGTATATTCTGTTCCAACGTCAATGTGAAGATCGTTGTACGATGAAAGAGGATCCAGCAGTAATTTAACTTAATCGGAAATATTAATCAACACTAGTAAAAAAAAAGCAAGCTGATTTCCAGAAAACATGAGTGGATCAAACAAAAGTACTTGGAGTTCAAAGAATTAATAGTCCGCTTTTTAGGAGACAGCGTGTATGTGAGTTACAATGTACTAACAAGTACAGTTAAAGGGAATGTAGCGACATATCACATTCAAGAGAGCAGGAAAAATGTTCACACTGAGGATTATAAGAATCTTTCATGGGTATCCGGTGAAGATAGAGAATTCCAACCCGAGGTATAAGTGTTTTTATCGGAACTGAGGCTCTGTCGAGGTTCCGATTAAAACACTTATATCGAGGGTTGGAATTCACTGAACCGAATACCAATGATAGATTCTTTTTCTTGCATATCCGAGACATGTTGTGCGTTGACACCGCCAACTACTAACGTTTTGCATGTTTTCCTGTATACCGGATGTTGGTGCGCGCGTGAATTTTATCTCGACCCTAGGGTGAGATGGAAATATCTAGCCCCGGTAAAATGGAGGATATCCTTGTCCGGTACGCAAGAAATGATATCTAGCCCCGGTAAAATGACGGATATTCTTGTCCGGTATGCAAGAAATACCCTAGGGTGAGATGGAAATATCAAGCCCCGGTAAAATGACGGATATCCTTGTCCGGTATGCAAGAAATGGAAAGTCGGTTCTTTTTTTCTGAAGGAAGGTATACCTTATCATTTCTTTTTCTATGAGAATAGAGCATTAAACGATTTTTTCTCCTAAAATTACCATATGAGAATAGAGCATTCAACGACATTTACTCCTAAAATTACTATCGTCCATATATGGTAATTTTAGGAGTAAATGTCGTTGAATGCTCTATTCTCATAGAAAAAGAAATGCTATACCTTCCTTCAGAAAATTACTATCGTCCGTATATGAAGGGCTGGCGTGTTGCAGTCGGTAGCGCGGCGGATTTGTAACCGCAGGCTTATATAATCCTCCGTGGTGGCACTGAGTTTCGTCGATGTGTTCTTGGGCAAGTCACTTTCCCTTAGCCGTGTCCGTCGGATGGGGACGTAAAACGGGCGGTCCCGTATATCTATCCTCCGAGCACGTTAAAAACCATAGTAATCTATTCGATAATAAGAGTAGGGCACGGTTACCAGATTCCTATGTATCCTTCCCCTCTCTCTGGGGCGATCTAAATAACCGTGTTGATGAACCGTTAAACAACATTCAATTCAAGTCAGTATGTTTGTTTCTAATTGGTTGATCAAACTTTTTTTTACTTTATATAACATTGCAGCATTGAAAATAATGAGTGATATGTAAGAGCTTCCTCGTTGCCACGAGCTAGTGTCATACTACACCAAACACAGCATACTTATTTCTAAAGGTCTCACACCTCAATTAAGTTTTCCATATGGTTACTGTACAGCCTATTCCGACATCTGAGCTTCAAAGCTGGGCAGCAGACAGTGTTGTTGGTTTAATATATTCAGTATAGCCAACACCAGTAATTTAAAACAATAATATACATAAGAGTTAGCCATATTGGGTGTTTTTCTCGCTCATGGGTATGTGACCCCTATGGAAAATACAAAATCCATACACTATCTAACTGAATGTGTGGTGCTTAGGTCAAACACTTCCGAAATTTGAATGAATCCTCATATCAACATGGGGTTTTTCTGTATCATCTGTCTTTGGCACTGCAGATGTATGCTAAAGCAAAGAAATTAATAATTGCCTAAAATTGAGGGGGAAAAAATAGACTTATTTTCTGTTTTCCTTTTGTCTCTAGGTGCGTGAGCTTTCAGGGGAGATAATAGAGGTGTGAGACCTAAAGGTCGGTTATATTGTATAGACACGTTGACTAAAACATGTTTCCGTGCGTATTACAATAAGGTCAAACGAAGCAGCTGCAACTGACACCGGAGAACGACAAAGTGTGTTCACTCGTGGAGAGCTGTCCTGTATAACCCTTCTAATGTGGATGATTTATCATTGTCTAGATCATCTGCGACGCTTGCTTGTTTTCAGGACAAACATCTAGAATAGTCCTCCTGAACAAAGTTTGATTTTTGCCGATACATTGGTAACGTTAAGATTGGCTGAGACAAGAACACAAGCTATCGAAGATATACAGAAAGGCAGAAAGACAATACATTTATTAATAAACAAAGATAAACAAAGAGGTAAACTTCATAATTATATCGACGAACTAAATGCGGATGGTCAGAAATACTGTAATAAAAAAAAAAAAATACGGTCACGTGCTTCCAGTTTCAAATTTGTTTCTGCACAAACGGTCAAGACGTTTGTGTATAACACTGACAAAATGCGCTCTACATTTCGTTTCGGTAGGGCTGCAGAAATACGCAATTAGTTTAAAACCTGTTAACTTTAATTTTTTAATTTTGTATAAAGACATAAACATGCTGTACAATTATCTGAAACGATGTTTACAAAACAATTATTATTGTTATTATTATATTATATTAGTATTGTTATTATAATTATTATTATTAATTATTATTAGTAGTAGTAGCAGTAGTAGTAGTAGTAATCCTGTAACATCTAGTATACTATTTAGTATACTCATATTTTGGTTAGAAATCCATAAACCGATAGTTTGTATATAGTCGTTTCCTGATGTATACGTGTTTAGAATTATATTTGATGATCTGTCGCCATTGATATAAATGTATTTTGTAACTGTTGTTTATGCTGTTCATATGTATGAACCTAAGTGAAAAAGAAGTTGTATTTGAATTTGAAGATGATCAAGACTAGGCGAACCTGTCCTGTATAACCCTTCTAATGTGGATGATTTATCACTGTTTGCCAATAAGAAAGCACTTGACTACTCCTTCATGTGAAAGGCTGTGAAAAACAAAATGTTATGAATGCTCTTTAGGACGGTTGACTCCGATGTTGTTGTTTGACTATAACAACGTTTTATCAACTGACTGCTTTAAGAAATAAATTGTGGATAGCTTTTGGCACCATTAACATATCCACAGATTGATTTGATGTCAGAAAAAAAAAATCTTAAAGGGGCACAGGGAACACTGACAGCTTATTGTTTTTATAACATCCTGTTAGGTTTTCTATATACATAACTTGCATTTTTGCAATCATTGTTAATAAGTATTTAAAATGTAGAAAAAAATAATTGCATTATCATATTATGGTTATGTTGTACGAATAATAACTAAAAGCTGATGTAGAATCACATTGGACACTTAACGTTGTACGTAATTATATGCGAGCTGATTTATATATAAGTATAAAAGTCGAACAGGAAATGCAGCTTTCACAGAACACGGTAAACCCAAAAACACGCAATACGACAAACACAAAAAGGGTTGACAATAGGGCTACCGCCTTGGAACGGTCGGTGGCAAAAAAGGCCGCTGGGGGGTTAAACCAGATTCTAGGGTGCACCAAACCTCACACTTGCCGTACTGTCATCCCAATAAAACAGGACAGTGTAAATAAAGAAATCCCCACCATGAACTATTCTCTAACCAACAAGGCAGCGTTAATAAGCAATATAAGTAAAACACAAAGATACTCGTGTATATATAAATACAAAAAAAAACAATAGCCTAGAAAGCCACAAAGAATGTACTCAATGACTTGCCAGTAAAGTCAATGTGATACTGGATTAATAAAATCGAAAAGAAACTGTTATTGGTTGATCCTACTTCAAAAGTGGTCTCTTTATCAAGCTTGCGCTCGTTTACAAGTTGAGATCAAAAATTGTTATTTAACGTTATGACAGGTGGGGAGGACTGTATACGAAGTATGTAACATGCATCCAGATGTCCAAGCAGCTTTTCCAACGCTGAGGTATAATACACCTTCTTGTCAAGATGTGGGATGTATTACGGCTTGCTTCAGGACATAAAGAGAGTTGCGTAAACTGCTGTATATATATACTGAAAAAAATAAGTATAGTTAGTCCTTATGTACATTTAGCTTAAAGAAATTTAATGTTATTTTATAATGTGAAGTATTAAACAATAAGTAAATGTTTTGAATGATAGTTTGGATAGTTTGGAGAGTGTTTCATTTTCATGTGGCTGTCGACATTTAATGTATGACCAGACGTTACTAATGACTTGGTAAGATAGGAAATAGCATAATCGTACATTTGAAACAGAAAATGCAAAATAAAAAATCACGTTATTGGAGTGGCAACAAAAATAAAATATTGATTAAATTCACCCCTTTGGAAGTGTGCAGAATGTTACTCCAATCCATAGCAATTATATAAGAGAGACCAATCCCAACTACAGCTGAAACAAAATGTCCCAACGTGGTTAAGACGGTTAACCTTACCAATATTGCAGTACGCTTTAGTATTGATGGTATACCCTCAAGCATTTTGGTCGTACCTTAGATTACTTTGGTTTTCTTTTTGGTTGCATCCGTGTATTGTATTATAAAGTATTGATACACTCTGCCCTCAATGTTTTATTCTCTTGTTGCTCTGGCTTCTGCCAAGTCATTGAGTACCTTCTAGGCTATTGTTTTTTTTGTATTTATATATACACGAGCATCTTTGTGTTTGACTTATATTGCCTATTAATGCTGCCTTATTGGTTAGAGAATAGTTCATTTCGGTGATTTCTTTATTTACACTGTCCCGTTTGTAGGGTAAGTGTGAGGTTTGGTGTACCCTAAACTCTGATTTAAACTCCCAACGGCCTTTTTGCCACTAACCGTTCCAAGGCGGTAGCCCTATTGTCAACCATTGTGTGTTTGTGATGTATTATCTTGCATTTTAGTCATCTTTATATATAGTTGTTCTTTGTTTCTTTGTGTGTTTGTGGTTGACTGTCGTCCTTGAATGCTACTTTTCCTGTTCGATTGTTATATCTACTCTCAAAGGCGGTACCCCTGTTGTCATCACGCTTTTATGTTTGTGGTGTCGCATACTACAACGTTTCCTATTGGTTGTTGTTTATGTATGCGTGATTTCGATTGGCTGTTTTCTATGAATGCTAAATTTCCTTTTCGAACATTAAATTTACTTTTGATGGAACTAATAGTAACACTGTACTGTTGAAATGCATTCCCTTGCCATGAACCAACTGATCTTTTGTATTAATGAACAACAACTATTAAACGAATCACTTTGTGAATATATATTTCAAAAGACAAGAATGTATGAAAGCATAAACTACGTATGCAAAACGTTGAATCATCAAACACTAACCAAAACGGATTACTAAAACGCGAACCTGTCTGCCTTACAAAGTATAAGTTGACATATAAGTATATGTTTGCTGAACATCTGGCTTTTACATGGGTCTACAGATGTTGTGTTCATATAATTTATATCGCCTGTCTAGTCGATCATTGTATAAACTATCAATTATTTAAATGAGATTGCCGCTGAACCTATGCAATCTGTGATTGACCGCTTAACGATGAAAGTGTTGGCCCTAGGCTGATCAATATCATAATTACAAGTGTTTTTGTCGATAGTAATTGGTTGATTATATATGTTTATATATCATTAAAACGGAATTTACATCTGGTGTATTAAATACTTCGCTTGTTTTGGTGTTTTTTTGTAAAATGGTACAAATGTATCCATGTATATTACTACCTGTATACCGATCCATTAGCATAATAATTTTGAGTGTTGTGTCTTGTTCATTATATATGTAATGTCTTTTATCGAGAAATGGGTAGTAGTTGATGTTGTAAGTAAGTAAGTAAATTGTTTATTATAGTGACATGTGTATAAATTATTTATTATAGTGACATGTGTATAAATTATTTATTATAGTGACATGTGTATAAATTGTTTATTATAGTGACATGTGTATAAATTGTTTACTGTATATAGTGACATGTGTAAAAGTATCAACATTATATTCAGATATATAACATGTATATTACACCCGGTCCAATATAAGTCACCTTTACAAACTGTTCATATAATAGACGTGATATGCTAAAGATATATACAAAAGTATAGTAGTTACACAATTATATGTAGCTTTTTCTTGTTGTAGTGGAAATATTAGGAAACATATTCCAATAAAAACAATTTCTTGATCAGCTCATACATTTGACCAAAAAATAAACACAATAAAGTCTTTCTTTGCAATCTAGACGGGGATATGGGCTATTAATGGTCAGAAATGTACCCTTTTCGTAAGTGTGCTATGTGTAGCTGCAAATATTTATCAAAGAAAGTGGCGGACATTTTTATGGGATATTGCACTAAAAGATATTAATTGCAACTTTTAACACTAAATATATATCAATGTATAGTTTAGCGCTGGGTCTTTTTTTGAAAACCGCGTATTGAATATAGTCCCTCCAACAAATGTCACCGATGCATAATTCAACAAATGTCACCGATGGATAATTATCAAAGGTTAAGCATGCATTTGCAATGAACAGTTATTAATCAGTAAATTATGAAGCATTAACCACTGCATAGTAGTCGTCGGCATTGTAAGAAACTAAAAATGTCCTCTGTCGTTGATGTCAGACTAATTATTTTTACGTATGACACGAGCTATTATTGTATACATACAATTATAAAAGACGTAACATGACAGACAGTAATAGGACAGTAATGAGAGTAAAAATCTAACTATAGGTGTGATCACTACCTGTGTCTTGAAGACGTGTATGCACTAAATAGGCCTTCTTTGACCGACAATCGTGACCGCTGTCATCCCTGCATTATTTATTTTGGCGAGATTAGGACATGGTATGTGAATGTATTTTAATGCGGTTACCCTGTTTGTAACATTATCCGTAACTGAGTCAACCTTATGATAAGCAACGGTTGATACAGAATATTGAATTGTTTTGTAACGGCTAATCAACATATTATCTAAGGTTATTTAGAGCCACATCAGAAAAATGGGAAAGGATGCAGAGGACCCCGGGAGCCCTACTCTCACTATCAAATAGTTGCATATGCTTCTTCAACATGCTTGGAGGATATAGTCCGATACAGGGATCGGCCGACTGACGTCTCCATTCAACTGAAGAGGCAAGGGGTTAATACATAATACCATCACCAGCCCTAGATTATGGCCATAACCTAAAGCAAACGTACATTATAAATGCAAACGTATTATATTCATGTATAACTATTAGTAGTAGTAGTAGTAGCAGCAGCAGCAGCAGCAGCAGCAGCAGAGGTAGCAGCAGCAGAAGCAGCAGCAGCAGTAGCAGTTGTAGTAGATCTTTATTAATGTGACACATGTTATTTCATACAAATGTAACCGGGTAAAGGTAAACGGTGAATAATCGATTCCTAGCGAGTATTTTCTAATTATACAGAAGAACCACAGCTGGTGTTTCTCTGGATGATCCCGGACGAGCCCCCAAATATAACAGGTGGTGAAAAAATCGTTCCTCAGCCGGGACTCGAACCCTGGTTTACCGTACTAGCGCTCTACCAACTGAGATATCGAGGACATAGGCTAGGAATCGATTATTCACCGTTTACCTGTACCCGTTTGCATACACCCCCACCAGACTGAAATTCGTCCCGGAGTCTCTCATTATACAGGGGAACCATTGCTGCTGTTTCTCAGGATTGGCTCCCGGACGAGCCCCCAAATATAACACGTCGTGAAAATATCGTTCCTCAACCGGGACTGGAACCCAGGGTTTGGTTTACCGTACCAGGGCTCTAACCACTGAGCTATCGAGGACATACGGCTCGGAATCGATTATTCACCGTTTACACAAAACGGTTACCTGGTTACTATTGTTAACATGAATAACAAATTGAACGAAATTAAACACCCAGCCAACTGGTATGGCTTATGAGTCACAATTTACATAAATATTCTTCAAAAATGAATGGTATTTTATTTTAATTTCATTTCTAAGTAAATACACATTTAATAGAAACATTTTCTCTTTTTAATAAAGTATACTCATTTATTTGTAAACGTTTTTGATTATCTTGCACTATGTTCTGGTGACCACTACGAGGATCGGACTTATATGGTTTGGAATGAAGACGGCATAAGATACACATTGTATGGAGGATATCCTATCACTCATATCCTTTGGAGGACGGAACACATTTTCCATCTCCTTAAAAGGAAAATATTACCATCGTGTATGTCCGATACATCATCAATCATTTCACCGATATCAGTATAGAACACATTTCAATATATATCATAAACGTATACATCACTTCCAGCTGCCCATGTAATGGAATTCCTAAACTGGAAGGGAATCTATGCTACTATACTGAGCAATAATAGAAACGTCCCCAACTTTACCCATAGATTTAGACACAATGAAATTATATTTTATTTAATCTTATATGCCAATAACTTTATTAAAGGCCAGAACTGTCATGAAAACAATTTTCTTTGAATCAAACTTGTGGGCAAACTTATTCCCCTTGATTTGGTTTAAACAGAATTTGGTTTAAACAGCATTTCCGGGTCTTGTGGTTAAAACTTTAAGTTAATACAGATTTGTTGTATTAAAATAAACAGAGAATGACCTCATCACCATAAAAAAAGAGAAAAGACGCTGATCTTTTCACTCATTTTTGCGCCATACAGCTTTCAAGAACGAATATTTTCAGATTACCTCCCTTTATAATAAAACTATAGTGATTTCGCAATTTGAATAAAACATGTTTTAGCAGAACAGACAAACTTTGGTTTTTGATGATTATTAATATTGATCAGAATGACTGAGTGATAAGTATAAAATGATAAAATTGTATCTAGATTGGTGTACAAAGTGTAACAAAGTCAACCCTATGCAAATCACAGCTTAAAAGAGGGACGTTTCTATTTTTACTGAGTATAGTTCAATAGATTTCAGAAATGACTCAGTTGCAAAAGAAAGTGGACACTGAGTTTTGTTTAGATTTAATTGTATCGAAAAGATTTTAGAATTAAATTGACAAATGCCAAAATGAATATACCATGTTTGGTACCAAAGTTTTTATCATTCCATTGCCAATATCATGTTGTCATTTGTTTTTCAATAGGTCGAATCATTAAGGGACTGTCGCTTGATAAAGAGGATAGGGTGTAAAGTAAACTTTTCTAAGTGTCTAGTTTCTTTTGCAACTGAGTATTATATAAGTATATAGCCTTTTCGTAAGAGCATCACGTAAAATAGTATATACCAGACGTTTATCTAAACGTAGGCAGTATAGGTAGTATAGGCCTGTGCTTTTTTTTCGGAATGACAATATGGATTACGAATGAAGTAGAAAATATGAGGATCGTTATTTTGTGCTGGATTTAGAAATGCATAAACACATCGAGAATGCGAAAGCACCATTGACAGTCTAATTTTCATATGTAGTTTGCCGTTTTTCTAGTCCAGCTTTTCATCCAATATTTACTTGTACTATTATCTGCGTGTGCAATTAACACCCTTATCGAACTCAACATACCCAAATTAATATAAAAACTCCAATACACAAACATTTTACTAAAAATGCCGTTAATCTTCACAAATTCAAAAAATGGCCCCAGGCTAATAGTACGTCTATATCAATACACAACCAAAACAATGCCTTAAAACGGGATGCATCGCCGTCAACGGCTACTTCAAGTGATTACACAAGACTCTTTAATATTTGAACAAACAAGCTTCATCCGCACAATTTTCTGTCACTCTCCCAACACAAACCGTGTAGCTTTGTTTAACAATGGCGGTTTCCATATCCGTTTAAACAGAGCCTTCAAATGAATGACTAACACAACCTAACTTCTATGGTGACGTGATTTACAAACTTCGTAGGATCCTTGGTCATAATCACTTTCATACTATCTTTGTTAAACATCAAAAGAGGTTATGACCCTATCATTTTGCAACGCACTGCATGCTTGGTGATTGACCCATTTCAGTTCGCCACTATGCTTTCCTCTTTAATTGTGCGATGTTGGACAGGATGTGGACCCTATGATGACGTCTACCTAAAGCCCAAAAGGACGGTGACGTTTGATGTTTGTCTGCAATCTCGTCTTGTCGTGCCCTGAATGGTTTGTTCTCTTGTTGCTCTGGCTTCTGCCAAGTCATTGAGTACCTTCTATGTGGCTTTCTAGACTGTTTTTTTTTATTCATATATAGACGAGCATCTTTGTGTTTTACTTATATTGCCTATTAATGCTTCCTTGTTGGTTAGAGAATATTTCATTTCGGGGATTTCTTTATTTACTCTGTCCCGTTATTCTTGATTGACAGTAGGGTAGGTGTGAGGTTTGGTGTACCCTAGAACCTGGTTTAAAACCCCAGTGGCCTTTTTTGCCACTGACCGTTCCAAAGAGGTAGCCCTATTTTCAACCCTTGTGTGTTTGTGATGTCTTATTTGGCCTTTTATTTGTCTTTAAATTTGTTCTTTGTTTCTGTGTGTGTTTGTGGTTGACTGTCGTCCTTGAATGCTACTTTTCCTAATCGATTTTTGTATCTATATTCTTTGTTTATCATCCGATTTTGATATTGATATTGAATGTTCACCCTTATTCAGAGAACTGGCGTGGCGCAGTCGGTAGCGCGGCGGATTTGTAACCGGAGGCCCCGGGTTCAATCCTCCGTGGTGCCACTGAGTTCCGTCGGTGTGTTCTTGGGCAAGACACTTTCCCTAAGCCTCGTCCGTCGGATGAGGACCTAAACCGGGCGGTCCCGTGTATCGCTCCGAGCACGTTAAAGAACCATAGGAATCTATTCGATAATAAGAGTAGGGAAGGTTCCCGGATTCCTTCCCCTCTCTCTGGGGCGGCTCTAAATAACCTATACTGTGTTGATGAGCCGTTAAACAACATTCAATTCAATTCAATTCACCCTTATTCAAGTTTTTCAGAACTTTCAATAATAAAAATGGTTTGGCTGTGTCGGTACATTCCCTTTAAATGATACGCGGCAATCTTGGCATAGTTTCAGACTAAACATACATTCTTCTTGTCCGAGGTCCTGTTAATGTTTTGTTCTTGTTTTCCAAAATAAACGATTTTACGGAAGATGAAAATAACTGATATATTCATGGTTTATACATGCTTAAGCGAGTGAATAGTGCATGTTTTATTTTAATAGCAAACACAATAATGCAATTAAAATGATTGGTGCATTTGTCCTCAAAATTAGCGTGATACTTGCTTGTGTTGTATATCAACAAATGTCAGAAAGTTTGCTTGCATACTACTAATTGATGATTATATATATACACTCAAGAGATATGAAAACGCAACACGGGAATTTCCGCTATATATTGTATGTACAATATGCTGCTTTTAATCGAATGGCACATACGTAAGACCTTTCCTTTTGGAAAAAAATACTAAAACAACAAATAATACAGCAAATAGTATTCCTTCAAAGTTTCATTATTGACAGAGTACGCGTTTGGCTCAAGCATGTTAGCAAACTTATGATGGAAAATTTTGGAAACTATTTACGTTAAATACAGTACTAAACTAGCTCAGTTTTTCAAAGAGCAACTTCAACATTTATGAAGTTCTTGTTACAAGGTGTAGTGTGATAAAAACGTCTACAACATCACAGTTGTGCCCTTTCTCTAATTAACTGCAACTTTTTTTTTACAAAACATTTTGGGATTTCTTTGGAATATTATGTGCAATTAAGTGTGCAGTATATACAATATATAGCGGAAATCCCAGTGTTGCGTTTTCATATCTCTTGAGTGTATTTAAAATTAAGTAGAATATCAAAGAAAAAATTAAAACAAATGTATGACTTACCTTTTATTGAAATATATGTAGGCAGATTTCAAGCCAAACTGATATTGCATTATTAAAGTAGTTATCCCGCCAACAACAGCCAAATTGTACAACATATGTACTACACCATTTCTAAACCTACTGCGACAATGTATATAACTTACATATTTTGAAAATCCACATATAACTTAAATATATATTTTGAGAATCCAAACTCCTTAGGCACAGTATAAACGGCTTTAACCAGCCAGGCGAAACTCAAACACTGGAGTGTTGAATTAAAAGTTACCAACTCATAATTCATTTTACGTATATTCAATCACGGCTAAGAACCCGTGAAAAATCCTATGCTTTTAATCACCACATATACATTATTATATGACCTAAACACCTAGATAGAGCTTTGATAAAGATTTTATAAATGTAATTTTGCCGTTATTTGGCGGGATAGTTTATTTAAAGTGAGGTGCTAACTATATTGTTTGATAAAAACTGCAAGATTGCCATGTGTCCCTTTAATTTGATATCTTTAGTGTCATCTTTCCGTCCTTTTATACGTGAAAACGTATTTGTTGTTGTTTCTTCAAACTGTGTGTTCCAATACTTTTTTCACTATCGCCTTCATCATCTCCGTATGATTCCACGTTGTAGGACGGTTCTGTCATGAGGCCAAACAGTGCATACGGAGATTTTCATTAAATATACTGAAAAGAAAAAGAAACGCATAATGGGTATTTTCGCTATATATTGTATGTTTAATATGCTACTGCTAATCGAATGGTCCAGGGCGACATTAGGCCTGTCCTTTCGAAAAGGTTTAAGCAGCACCGAACACACCAATGGATATCCTTTAAAGTTTCATTATCGACAGAATGCGCATTTGGCTCAAGCTGGTGAGCAAATTAGGCTTTAAATGTCACAATCTCTGAACATTAAACACAATGCTGAAATGGCTTGACTTTTTTAAGCGAAACTTCAACATTTATGCATTTCGTGTAACAAAGTATACTTTGATTAAAAAGACTACTAAATGACAGATTTGTCCTTTCTGTAATTAGTTTTAGCCCCTTTTTGTACAAAACATGTTGAGATAAATATGGTATATTACGTGGAATTAGGTGTTGTACATAGGCAATTGCTATGCCCCCCGAAAGAAAAGGTTTCGGGGGCATATAGTAATCGCACCGTCCGTCTGTCCGTTCGTCCGTCCGTCCTTCCGTCCGCCCGTCCGTCCGTCATTCCGCAGTTCGTGTCCGGACTGTACCTTCAAAACACCTGCATGGATTTTTAATTAACTTGACACAAGTGATCACCATAACAAGACGATGTGTCGCGCGCAAAACCGAGGTCCGTACCTCAAAGGTCAAGGTCACACGTGCAGTTCATATGTCAAAACTAGGTACGCAATTTTGTGTCCGGCCCGTAACGTCATAACCCATGCAGGGATTTTTAAATAACTTGGTATACATAACTGATCACCATAACAAGACGATGTGTCGCGCGCAAAACCCAGGTCCGTCAAGGTCACACTTGCAGTTCATAGGTCAAAAATCATGTCCGGACCGTACGTAACGTCACAACCCCTGCAGGAATGTTTAAATAACTTTGCACAAGTGATCACCATAACAAGACGATATGTCGCGCGCAAAACCCAGGTCTTCAAGGTCAAGGTCACACTTGGAGGTCAAATATCAACTTGTGTCCGGTCAATTACTTTTGCATGCGTGGACGGATTTTCAAATAACTTGGCACAAGTGCTCACCACAACCAAACGACGTGTCACGTGTCGCTCACAAAATCTAGTCCATGGCTCCAAGGTCAAGGTCACACTTAGAGGTCAATTGTCATTTCGGGGCATTTGTCACTTACCGTGTTATTTTGATTATGCATTTCTTTTTCCTTTCAGTATATATCGCGACGATGATTTCTTGGGAAACCAAATTAAACTCTCGTCAGATGCAGATAACGTATCTGATATGCAAATGAGGGAACTTTTGGAAGCAGATATACTCTTTTCTCAAATATACTCCAACTTGACTTCAGATAGATAACCAGACTTCTTGTTGAAATATAAGTTTATGCAAATAGAACAATTATGCTTATACAAGTGCCAGAGGCAATATCGTTATGTATGTACATAAACATATAAAGCCAGTGATTTGCGTGCTGGCCTTAGTGTACAATAAATAGGTAACAATCGGATTCGTTTACTGGAATTTTCTGCTAAATTGAAAAGTTTTTTCTGTGAGTATCAATTAAATGTTCGCGTGATGGATATACGCTGTGTTGAAAAGTGAAAATGGAAACGGTCTAACCTGCTGCACTCAATTTCAAAAAAAAAAAGAAAAAAAAAAGGATGAATGGTTGATTCTGCAGTGCATTCCTAGCACATCGGAGTAATTGCTTCTTAATAGCGTGCATATCAACATCGCAGTTTGTGAACAAAAAATCATTTAAGTGGATTGCCTGTTAACGTATACTGTTTATCTTCTTATGATACATCGTCATACTGCAAAAAATGTTATTGTAAATAAACAAGGTTGTGTTGATTTAAATATGTTAAAACAATCAGGTTTTAATTGAATTTAACTAGGTTCGTGTGCAACTGGATTTAACTATGTTCGTATACTGAGTTGTGTTTTAAAGTCATGTTGCTAAGTTTGAAGACAAAGCTTGAAGCATGTTGATACACGTTTAAGTTTTATGCTTGTTGTTGTTTTTATTTGATTTAAATATTTAAAAAAAATAATAATACAAAGTTGAGAGTTTTTATCAGATTAAACTGTGCATTTGGATTTAACTAAGTTCGTATACAACTGGATTTAAAATTGATTTATATATTTAATAAAAAAAGAAAAAGTACAAAGTTGAGTTTTAATTGGATTAAAATAAGTTCGTGTGCAATTGGATTTAACTAAGTGCGCATACAAAGTTGTATGATAAAGTTGTTGTTTTTCTGCTTTGATTGAAATATTTAAAAAACGTACCTTGTGTTTTAATTGGATCGGTGTGTTTTACTGGCTTGAAAAACAAAGGCATATATATATATATATATGCAAAGTTATGTTTTATTATTTAAATAAGTTTGTGTTATAAAATCTCCGTGGCCGAGTGGTTAACGGCGTTGCATTGTAAACCTTCTCGTCTCTCACCGCTGCGGTTTCGGATCCCAATTGGAGATCGAATTGTAATTGAGGAAGTGTCGATTCTTACGGATGACGGGATGTGTACAGTACTGGTTCTACTCAGGAAAAGTGGGTGTTCTGCCTCCGACACAAAAAAATCGATCGTCATATATAACCTTCCATGTGTTGAAAATTACGTAAAACACCATACAAACAAACAAAATCTATTGGAATGAACTTAGTTATAAACAAGATGTGTTTTAATTTGATTGATTTAAAGTAGTTTATTTGTTGTCGGAGTAGAATACAACTACTGCAATCTCACACTGTCACATACAAGGGGGTAGGACCCCACATTCATATTTATTTTGTCATGTTTTATCATGCTCGTTCAAGGTCTTTATCATGACACCGCGAATGCTAACATGGAAACGTGCCTCAATCGTAAATGGAGTGTCTACAATAGAATTTGCAGCAACTCTGCAGTTCTGTAGGTAAGAAGGTTCTAGGCCCATTCTCCATATTTTATTTGAATTAACCAATGTGTGACTTAATTTGATTGAACACAGTTTTGTTTTCATTGAATGAATCAAGTTGTGTTTTAATTTATTTAAAACAAGTTCTGTTTTTATTGATTGAACTTAGTTAATAAAGCCTAGAAACGTAGTTCATACCATATTCAGCCCAGTATGTTCCGGGGCAAAGAATATGGCCACTGCAGATCCCGTTTGAGGGGTAGGCAGAGGGGTAGAGCCCCTCACCCCCACCTCTCCAAATTCATGTTTATTTTATCATTTTTTGTTCGTGCTCATATTAAAGGTCTTCATCATGACCCCTGCATTGTTTCAGGTGCCATCTCGCTCAAATAACTAGAGCAGTGACAGTAAAACAATAAACGTGGCTCCATCGTAAATGGAGTGTCTGCAATAGAATTTGCAGCAACCCTGCAGTTCTGCAGGTGGGAAGGTTCTAGGCCAATTCTCCATATTTTATCTCGATGTACATGGAGGATGAGCCTGGCATGTTCATTCCTGTTAGGCGCCATATAACCTTGCGTTGGTGCGCCTTAAACCCCCAATTCAATTCATACCAACTTGATGTATATCAAGGATTTGTACAAATCCTTGTGTATATGCAGTCTTACACGACCAGTAATACGTATAGCGTTATATTTCCTTCTTCCTGAAAAGTATCGTTGCATTCATTTAATGTCTTCATTTAACATTTTTATACGATTCTTATGAGACCACAAGTAATTAATGCCATAAACCTGGTCTTTGACAAATGACAGTGTTGAAGCAAGACATTACTTTTTAAAGGGACACAACGCAATCTGGATTTGTGTAAAAACTCGCGGCGTCTGGTTAATTTCCTACATAACTGGCATTTGTTCAATTTGTTCAATCATTAATATTAATTATTAGAATGGTATCAAGCAAATTGTTTTTGCATATTTCTAACCGTTGATTATATTTAGGCCAATTTAAACCTGTGATAGATAAAACATGTGAAAACTCAAACTTTCATTTAGTTATATGCAAGCAGGTTTTAAGTCAGAATCATACTGGATAAATAAAAAGATATGCTAATTTTAATGTTTGATAACAAGTTGATAACAACTTCAAGATTGCATTTTATTGCACCTCGCACTAAATCCAAGGAATTTCATTGGATTAGAGCGGTCACATGGTGACCCTCTATTATTCTATAGTGGGTCAGTAGATTTCATAGAGGGTCACTAAAACAATATGGACTACAATTCCGATTCAAAGTTCAAATCATTTGCAAATAGTTCTTTAAGGCGTTAGTAACAAACATAATAAGTAAAAAGAATGTTTTTAAACTGCACCGGTCGTGACGTCAGCGTCATGACGTCAAATTGCGCGAACGTCTCAATGACGTTGACGCTCCATTAAATAGAGAATATTATGTCAGTGCCTTTTACTATCAAGTTTATTAGGCGAGGCTTAGAAAACGAAGAATGGCGAGGCTCTGCCGAGCCATTCTTCGTTTTCGTGCCGAGCCTAATAAACTTGATAGTAAAAGGCACTGACATAATATTCTATTAATCATGTAGATTATCCATATTTTCTGTATGAATTACTAGTATTACCTATTTCTCAGAATGGTACGCTTATCGAGGACGTCGCCATGTTGTTGTTTTTCGTTTGTTTTATGACGTCAGGCAAAGTTACGTGCATGACGTCAGATAACGTTACGTACCATAAACGCCGAGGGATTCCGCATTGATTTGCTTTATTGGCCAGTGCCTAATTAAAGCCAAATTTAATAGGTCACCCCTTTATTAGGCAGAAAAGTGCATATCTGCATGATAAAATGGGTTAATATCGGAGTTTGCTGTAAAAAAGGTGCTCGATGCAATAAATCAGTTATTGCGTTTGTTACTGACCCCCTACAGAAATATGTGGGGTCAGTCAGATGTATAGGGGAACTCGGCTATGTGGGGTCAGTCAGACTCGCCCCCTATAAATCTATAAACCCCACATATTTCTGTAGGGGGTCAGTAACAAACCCAATAACTAATAGTGTCCCTTTAAATAATGAATGCATAAGTGTCGATGTAGTACACTACTATTTTTTTTCACACGATAGTGTAACCGGGTACAGATAAAATGGTACAGATAAAATTCCTAGCAGTATGTCCTCGATAGCTCAGTTGGTATAGCGCTGGTACGGTAAACCGGAGTCCCGGTTTCAAGAGGCGCGTTTTTTTCATGCAGAATAACACCAGTAGTGGTTCTCCTGTATAATTAGAAATTTTCAGTCTGGTGGAGGTGTATGTTACCGGGTACAGGTAAATGGTTAACGACTTCAAAACGTATGTCCTCGTAGTTCAGTTGGTAAAACGCTGATACGGTAAACCATATACCCTGGGTTCGAGTCCCGGTTAAGAAGAAGAAGAAGAAGAAGAAGAAGAAGAAGAAGAAGAAGAAGAAGAAGAAGAAGAAAATTCGTCCCTAAATTTCAAGTTATACAGGAGAGCCACTGCTGTTAGTTCTCTGAATGATCCCGTATGAGCCTCCATATACAACAGGTGGTGAAAAAGTGTTCCTCAACCGGGACTCGAACCCATGGTATCTGGTGTACCGTACCAGCGCTGTACTAACCGAACTATCTACGGCCAGGAAAAGAGTATTTACCTGTTACCTGTACCCGGTGACATACGTAGCATATGCCTATTATATGATTATCATAGGAAACCTAGAATATAATACTGATATAGAAGACCTAGCATATAGTCGGATATATAAGGAGTAGTGCATGATTCGTATATAAACATCTTTCACACGAGTATAAGAATTATATAAGTATTCACAGACCTAATAACAAATAGATTGGACACTACGAAAATTGTGTAAATTTCAAGTGGCACAGTTCGAAAATTTCACAAAATATTTCCCAACTTTAAACACACATATCATGAAGAGTTTTATAGATACAAGTTTCATTCAAGCCAAATACCATCACAAATTTAATTTTCTTTCCAATGATAGTATTTTATTTTCTCTTACATTGAGAGCAAAAAAGGATCTTGATGGAAACGTTGACTATGTCAAAACATTGATTTTTAAGAGAAAAGCGAAAAATGATGACTTTTTAAACTTTAAACATTTTTTTATACAATTTTTTATTTTGAAAATAAACATAAATTATTATAATACCATTTTGCTATTCACTATGAATCTTTTGGATGTATTCTCATCAAACTCGGTGAATAATTGAGAGAGAAGATAGAAGGAAAAGTTATGGTGCCACGTGATATTATAGTTATGATAGGAATGGTAGGAAGTTTCCTATCTGTTTATTAATATGTCTGTGAAGTATCGTAACAAATATTTTGTTCATGAAAACAATATGAAAAATATATTTATTTTTTTTATTTATATAATTTCCTTTTATGTTATAATTATATAAATAGCATATGATTCATATTTACATAATTATCATATTATATAGATATATATGAGAATTGTATGTGGTTTCTTTTATGTTAGAATCATATAATACTCTCATATGAGAAAGTATCCATATATTTATTATCTATGGCGAAATTGCCAATGTATCACACACTACTTTTTACCTTCTTTCAGAATCTGGATTTTAACGTATTCGGGAGTGCTTGATTGTTCGTTCCCGTCCAAATATGGCCGATATTATTCACAAAATATTTGGACAGAAGCATAGTCACCACGGTAGCAAGCACGGAGAATCCAGTAAAAAGGAAGATAAAGAAGCAGAGGGGTACACGAAACAGCAAGCCGAGTTCTGTAAGTACTCTAGTTTATGCTTGTACGTTTCAACACGTTAATGTCGTGCTTCATTAGTTTTTACAAGACTTTGAAACTTACCCCAAAGTATTATTTGACAGAAAACATTTGCCTGGCTTCCAGTCCGATTTACATGCCATCACTGTATGTTTCAATTCGTCAATGTCGTGTTTCATTAGTTTTACAAGACTCGGAAGTCCGCAACTAACTCTTCAAACTCTGCAACAGTAGTAGTTTAGAAGGTTTTATGTGGTGTTTTTGACAAAATACGTTATCCGATGTACAGGACATGATTTTAGGTTTTAAAACGGTAATGTATTGTAAGAGTCTGGGTGGATGCAACAGTAATATTCAGGTATTATACCACTAATTATTTTCCCCATAGACACCAATGTTAAAGTGTCACATATTAATGATTTGCTGCAAATTCAACTCAAGTATGGATAATGCAGCAGTGTAATGTTCATATAGAAAACTAATTTTCCACTTTAAAATCACCAGAAAAGGTGGGGTCACAAGACCTGTAAGGAAGTTCTTGTTTGTTTACTAAACAGGTCAAGGGTACAGCTGTTTTCATTGATTGACTGTTTTCATTGCTCACAAAGTGTAAGCATAAAGTCGAAATTTCGAAAATGTTCATCAGTGATCCAGCAAAAACTTATTAATACGCTTCTAATACATACAACTACAAAATCGAATAGAAATGGGCATTTTCCCCCTACTTATAATGCCCGTTTTCATCAAAAAAGGAAGGATTACTTTTTATTATAGGAACTACATTCGACTACACCTCGGAGGCTCACATGTAATTAGTGGTGGTAAACCTATAAGAAGGTTCAATTGATGTACTGGACAAAATACGTCAGCTTGGGTTTAGTCTGTAGTTATTTAAAAAAAAAAAACTATTTAACATTAACAGAAGAAAAAAAAATTAAAAGCAAACAAAGTCGAACACATATAATACATATAAAAGGAGATATAACATAATAGGAGGTATATGTTAACATGATAGGAGGTATATGTTAACCACTGAATTCAGTGTACGTGTACGTTTTAATAGCCCCCAATAATCTCTTCGTTTTTCAAGTTGTGAGTGCTTTTTTGCAGAATTATACATCTTTCTGGATCTTAGACATGTTTATCTCACGAATAACATCCACAGATGAATATATTATCTATGTTTTACATAGTACATTTAAAAGTCAATAAGTTTAAAAATAAAAAAAATGATTATTCAAAATTATTCACGAATATGTAACACAAACTACAATATCGCTGTAGAAGAATCAATGAAATGCACTTCGATTTCATTTACGAGTTAGTGTCTTATCAATAAATCATTTTTCTTACGCAAGTTTCTGATTCGGAAGTGACCGAAATGAGCGCATTTCTATCGCTGCTGACATAATATATTTGTATGTGGCGTTTAAACAGACAATGGTTATTAGCTTGTTGATTAACCATTAAGATACCCACGCGTTCTATAATGGTCGGACGTCTCAAAATGTTTAGTGTCATAAATGACCTGGGGGCTGTTCAGATCGATGGTAAGAAAACTAGACTGGTCACAGGTATTGTCCCAGATATTGACACAGACCGTCAATTAAACAGACAGCTGTGTTGATATATGTGATTATATTAAATTAACTGTATCTGTAATTGAATCAACAATGTCATAAACGGTCATTTACACGCGTCCTACAGACGCTAAGACAGCCAAATACACAAAGATTTGTTTGTATGGTGTTTTACGTCATTTTCAACACATGTAAGGTTATATAATTATGACGGTAGATTTTTTTTTTTGTGGTGGAGACAGACCACCCACTTTTCCTGGGTAGAACCAGTACTGTACTTCTCTCGCCATCCGTAAGAATCGACACTTCCGCACTTACCAGTCGAAATACACAAAGAAGAGTGTAATGTTTTTTTTTTATTCATGGTGTTTTTCAATATAGCATATGCATACATGCATGTTTGTTTCACTGAAAGGTGTCCCTTGGAAGCAAGAGCAAAAACAAGGGAGAAAAGTAGCAGACTCGGTTTTTATTGAATCTGCTCATGGGATCAAATATAAGCTGCAACACGTTTAGACTACAGCATTCAGCAGTTTATAAGTTAAACCATATGACATTACCATCCCAAAAAAGTCGTATGAGGTTGCTAGCGAAACTAGCGTATAAATAAATAAGAAGATACAATATTTTTTACGTTGACCCTTTAACTTGCTTTTTAATGTAACCTATATTACCATTATGATAACTGCAATAAGATATAATGGTCAACTCGTTTTTCATGCTTCGGTCCTGACGAGTGGCCTCTGTTGGTTTCTTATTGTGTGACTCACAAAGCTAACGGACTCTTTTTCTTATATAAACATAATGTTGTTCAATAAGAATGTTGTTTAATAAGTCTTTATTTGAATATATGGATATAGTGATAACATTGGAAGATGCAAATCTCGCATTGAACTCCTGAACGGCGTGTTTTACCTTGACCATCCGAGGTAGAATATCTATAATTATTTAGTTATTTATGCTTTTCCTTTTTTATTTGCATTAGTGTCATTTTCATCGGCATAGGGAGCAGGCTGGTACAGAGAGAGCAGCCTTCTACTCGTGCCCGCTGAAGATGGCAGACGAGGATCAGGGGCTCTCCCTATAATAAAATATTCTAATAAATTGGCTGTCAAAATGTTATAATGACGAAATTACCGTTATTGCGTATGTATTGCTTAGAAACCTTGAAATGCGGTCATTATTGTAAGAGAAGCCTTCCTATATGGCTGTAATTAATTATAACAAGACGCTTTAATAATTACAATGGCGCCAATCGTACATTACTCTTTCAAGGTTTATAGATTAGTTATGGTAATTACACATATATATTTTCTGTTCTGACACTTTTTCAATTGTTCACCCCAAACTTAACGCTGCAACGCCATTTATGATACACGTCGGACACGACTATCATACACGACATTCTAATTACCGTAAGTACTCTCTGAAACATTCCACGAAACAACATTAGGTGTCGTGTTTCTGTTTTCCTGTATAGCGACCATGGTGTGACCATGCCTATATATATATATACACTAGAGGCCGAATTAGCGTGATACACGACGTGTACGTGTGGTGCATGTGCACATACTTGTCAAGGACAGACGCATGTATGTGTCAAATCTCGCTCACACGCATACGTTCTATATTCTCACGCATTCTAACAATTTGACCAAAATGTTTTTCGTTTACGACTTTTGTAATAAAATTTAGTATACTGTATACCAAAACTCAATACAATTTAGTAGAGTTTGACTACAATATTGTGCGACTTAAATGAATTCAATTAAAACATACGATCATATGAACAGTACTACGAGTATATTTCTATTCTAAAATGTATACAATTCAACAAAAGACCGTCTCGGGCTTCAATAAGCGTCACCCACTGACCCCCTAACCAAGGGTCAACCGCCCGTTGAGCCCATCTCACTCTTCACTTCCACTGGGCATTGACGGCTATATGTGCGCGATTATGCAATGCCTTTTATAAATGAATGGATGACCCGGCGATCCTATTTCTCCAATTATATAAATAAATATAACATTTTCTGAAGACTTCTAAGCATCTTCCACCTTCGTTTGTTGGTTTTTCTCCTTTCTACGTAATTAAAAAAATCGACGTGAATAATATAGTAAACCAGGTTAATTATTTGGTAATTATTTTAAATATGATGTGTCCAGCTTTTTCTATAAGCATGATTTATTTTATTCTTAGCAGTGAAATAGTGGATTTTAGCAATGAAATAAAAGTGGTATTTCACGTGTGAAATATAGTTTTATTTTTTCACTGCCGGAACTACTGAACTACAGAATTGTCATTTACAGTGAAAAATGTCAGTTGGTCATTTTTTTCAAAAATTACTTTTTTTCGAAAGTTGCTTTAAAAGTTATTTATTACATTTCTATGCGTGAAAGATCGGGATTTCTTAGTGCAAGAATATTCATAATCGCTAAATATTAATAACTAACTCAGAACACAATAATAACTAACGTTGCTAACTTAGAACACAATAGTAACTAACGTTGCGACGTTGAGTCGTGACGTCAACAAAGTGTTACTGACGTCGACGTCATCCGCCGATAACGTTAAATAAAGCGAATATTTGTTTGCAAAAACGTAATTTAAAATGTAATAAATAGATTATTTAACTGCTGGGATCGAATATTGGGTAATCCTTCACTTGATGGTAGACGTGCTTTTTTTTCACTCACTCGCGTGCGCTCGTTCGTGAAAAGAACCACACGTCTACCATTCTTGAAGGATTTCCCTATTATCGATCCCAGCAGTTAAATAATCTCTACATCATTCATTGGAAATAACTTAAATAAGAAAATGAGCCGTAGATTATTGAAATCGGTTAAGTGGTTTAGAAGTTATGGGGAATTAAAAATAGCAATTTTGTCATACTGAAACCAATGACGTGGTCAAATTGTTATTTATTTTTCTGCATACTGCAGTACACTTTGATTATAAACATCAAATAAAAAGAAAATGTTATTGAAGTTTGATCACTTTGAGATGATATAAAATATGTTATTCGCGGAATTAAAAACATCAATTGTATCATACTATAAGCCAATGACGTCGTCAAACTTTTATTTATTTTTCTGCATATTGACAGTACACTTTATGTACACTATGATTATAAAGCATAAAATAAAAAGGAAATGTTCGAATGAGTGAAAATATTGAAGTTTGATCACTTCGAGATGAAATAAAATCTTATTCACGACAAAACAACAAATATCCTCTATATCAACTTCCTCCTAAGTATGGAGATAATACATAAACTAGGTATAAATATCACTTCGTTGATCAATTTGTGGTATTACCACGAATATATATATATATATTTATTGACAGTAATAGTCGAAAGTTTCATTACTGTATGTATGTATTTCTCAAATGATTGATCAATTTGACATATTTATGCTATCTTGACATCGGAAGTAATATAAACGCTGTTTTTATTATTGTATTATTTCTGTTCCGGTGTAACCTTATGGGGTTAAGAATACAACAAGGTTCGTCGTCCAATAAAGACACCCTGGTCACTTCCTAGTATACAATGTATTTCGCTCCTGGGTGGCACCGTAGTGTTAGTCTCAAAATGCCCAGCCCGGACCGAACTTGGAACAATTATCAAAATACCTGAAAGTATTCCCCCGGATAAGAATAAGGACCCATCATACAATCAAATGCGCTAAACACCACGCACATACGATAGCCCGGACTCTACTGTGCTTTAACAGACTCCGGTACTGTACATATTAGGAATACATAGAGATTATTTAACTGCTGGGATCGATTATAGGCGATCAACTTGAGTTTCATTCAAACATTAAAACAAGAAGAAACTGATGCAACGCATCATGAAGTCGGCGCAGAATGTTTTCAAAAGGAGGAAACAAACGTGTATTTATTTGCAATTTTTTTTTTTAAAAAAATGTAGAATATTTAAAAAGTATAAAAAGTTATATGGCAACAGTAAGCAATAGTAACTTGAGAACAAAGGCACATACTTAAGTTATCAAAACATATTTAAGTGTTTGCATTAATTGCTGATGATATATATTTCTAGAATGTTATGAAGATTTTTAGAATGTTGAGGTAGTTTGAATTAAGTAAAAAATATATTAAAAAAAGAAGCTGATATGATCAGTGAAATGTGTACTATGACAAATGGCTGGGGTAGGTGGACATGTATTCGGAAGAAGTGGTTTGCAGTGGTAAGATAGCATAAAGTTTGGTTTCTTGAATGTTTGACACTGATTTTTGTCATAGGTGTGTGCCACGTAGGGCGGCTGCTCATGAGATATTCCTGGGTGGAGTATCGCATGGCCTGCGTCAGGAAATAGCATGCTCAAGCAAAGTTTCAAACCTGTATCTGTTATAGTTACTGAAAGAAATGCACCTTAACATAAAACTTAACCAAATACGCAGACGCCGAGCAAGGGATGACAATAAGTCGTATTTTTTCCCAAACCATACTGACTGAAAAGTGGACCTTAACGGAAAACTTAACCAATATATTAAGTTCAAAAAGGGGCATAACCTTTGCAGAAAGCAGCACAGAGTTATGAAACCTGATATGCTGGGTCATGTTATGATGTAAAACAACCGCATAAAGTTTCAAAGTTGCAGCTGCAATAGTTACCTAATGTGTGAACCTATGACATAGCGCCAATTTCAATACAGCAATTTCAATACAACAACACGATCTTATGGCCAGTCTTTTACCCCAAACATGGTGTCAGACCGGTGAAAATCAGCCCATTGAACACAATGCAATATATTTGGAGATCAGTCACAAGTTCCACAACATTCGTTCACTTAAATACACTTTTATTCTGTGTATTAAACACATTTGGCTAGCAAACGGTCCCATATCTGGAATAAAACACCGATTCAGTTTTTCAACATTTCGCGTCATTCATTCAAACTATGCGTATTTTGAAATAAACATCTGTCAAAACCACATCTCTATCTAACCTCTGTGCTCATACTCTCCAAAGAAATAATCCTGACAAACACAGTAAAATACTTAACTATTCATGACAACAGACATACTACTTTAACCTCAGGTTAGATTTAACAATGAAATAGAAACTAATCGTGGGGAAAACACATGCAAACTAGAAACTTTGGATTCTTTCAAGGAACTATTTCAGCACCCTACGACCCGGAAGTATTTCCTGACTGGTCTGACACCTAAATGAGTCGCGACATTTGTCAAAAATAGTTATCGAATACATCTAACTGACCAATAAGGTTGACCAAATGGAAAATCAGATGCTTTTGCAAGGACTTATTATCTTTTCGGTTCAATTCCTGCATGCAAAGGACCATTCGGCTAAAAGAAATCAAGGATTTTAAGACGCGTTATACACAACTAGAAAAAATGCCAAAATAAATGAACCGTTTGGTATATTTCCATCAAATAAAGCTTTCAAACATTGCCTTCTATATACCAAACTAAAATATACACATAATGTGAGGTGTAGATATCAAACTCACTCATGCATGAAATTTCTTCATTTTTCATGGAAAAACAGACATTCTGTTCAATTCCAACAATTTTGAGGCATAAAATAGACCATAAGGCTGCTTTGGAGTACATTTACAGGCAATGTCCAATAAAATATACAATTTGGCTATAAAATGCCAGAAAAAAAGAGACAAAATTGAAGTAATGGCTCAAAACCTAAGCCTACCCCATATGCCTGTAGCTGTTTTAAAGGCAACTAATACATTCAAGTCTTGAGCAACAGCAAGACAAACTGAATCACACACCAGAATAGTATATATTTCAGTGGATTATATCATTATCTCTAACAAAATACCAAATTAATGTGTTAAATTACAATTGTATGCCATTGCATAGTGATTTCATCTGAATTAATGAAGAAAAAATGGGTGGGATTTACACCATGTTTAGCAAAAAACTAAAATAAATACTGAATTCCACAAATTTCTGTAAATTTCAGTTTCAGATTGTAAATCCCATCATCGCGTACGAAATTTACAGGTTCTCAGGCTTTCGATACAAAGTAAGACTCCTCCTAGAGTCGCGTCATGTCAAAATGTCAGTACCGATACATTTTCAGATTTTAGCCTCATGCCGTACCTTAAAATAATAAAATTGCCATTTATTGTAGGAATTGTGACAGATCTATTAACTTTTGCCACTAATCCACTTAAAGACAATTGAGAGCCTACTTAAAGTGCTTTAGGGCCGCTCCAAATAACTAGGACCCCCAAATTCCACCCTAAAACACTCACATTCTATTTCAATTGCAAAAAAAACATGTTCTGTTATAAAATTCAGTTGATTTTTTTCTCACTCTGCTGCAAGCTTCCACAGAAAAAATCAACTGGATTGGCCATTAATAAGAAAAATGCATTTTGTCCATCTAGGTCTCAGACCGGTGAAAATCAGCCCATTGAACACAATGCAATATAGACTATATTTGGAGATCAGTCAAAAGTTCCACAACATTCGTTCGCTTAAATACACTTTTAATCTGTGTATTAAACACATTTGGCTAGCAAACGATCCCATATCTGGAATAAAACTTCAACATTCATTCACACTATGCGTATTCTGAAATAAACATCTGTCAAAACCACATCTTTACCTAACCTCTGTGTTCATCTACTCTCCAAAGAAATAATCCTGACAAACACAGTAAAATACTTACTATTCATGACAACAGACATACTACTGTAACCTCAGGTTAGATTTAACAATGAAATAGAAACTAATCTTGGGAAAACACATGCAAACTAGAAACTTTGGATTCTTTCAAGGAACTATTTCAGCACCCTACGACCCGGAATTATTTCCTGACTGGTCTGACGCCATATGCAGCATCAAAAAGAAAATACAAATATAGGCTGCGCGCTCAAGGTGCGCCGCCAATAAGCATCTCAGTTATTAATCTTGCCTCATTTGACTTTAGAATCGCCTGCATAGGATCAAACAAAAAACTTGAGATTTCAACCCTCTTCCATATTCTATCAAATGTTCAAGCATACAACTGTAGCATTATTATCAAAAGTTAGTAATATGTTAAATCAATTTGCCTGAGTTTTAAAACAGTTAAGATTGCCTAGTGGCCTCTTCATACATACTCCGCATATGCATACTGCATCTCAATCTTTAATATTTTAAATAAAGGTATAGGAAGGGAACAATTATATTATTTAATGTAGAGCAGAAATGGTCGTGCTCCATCATGGTTTCTGTGCAGACAAGTACGAATTGATTATTGTATGCATACCCGAAGAGAAATGTTTATAGGAATTTCATAAAACAGTAGATAGATAAAAATGAATACTTCCGAGACCCATTAATGTGTCGTCTGTCTGTAAACTACGGTAGTAATCGCTTACAGCATCCGTCTTGTCATTAATGTTTAATAGCCGAATTTAAAATGTCAGAATATGTTGCACATGGTGTCATCCTTGCCACTGTTTTTGCCATTTTATTCTGTATTTGCGTGCTTGTATTGAGACTAGCTAAAGTAGATATCCTGCCAACAACAGCCACATTTTACAACATATGTACATCGTTCCTTTAAACTACTGACTACGAGGTATATATAATTACCTATTTCAAAATCCAAACTCTACAGACACAATTTAAACCGCTTTAACCATTCAGGCCAAACCCTTAAACTAAGAGTTACCGCATCATAATTCATTTTCAGCACATTCAATCACGGGTATTAAAAAAAACGTTGGATAAACCTATACTTTTAATCGGCACATATACATTATTATAGGACCTGAACACCTGGTAAGAGTTTTAATAAACGGTTTTGTAGTGCAATTTTGCCATTATTTGGAGGGTTTGTTTCTTTAACGAGGAATACATGCCATGATGATAGGCGCTATTACAGGTACCGCCGAACCAATGAATGATTTTACTGTTGGTCTGATACCCGTTTCGCATCCCTGTGAAAGGTTTAAATACGCCACACAGTGTTATTTTAAAGCAGCATGCATGTAAGTGGTTGTCTAAGTAACTTAGCAAGTTGTTTACGTTGATATCCTCTAATGAATCAGCCTCGTTCATATTTATCATAATTATGTCCATTTCATAATGATTGTAGTCACTCAAAACTGACGAAATTTTATAATTAATACCCTATTTATAGTTTATTTCGTTTATTGTTGTTTTGTGATGTTGTATTGGTTGTTGGTTTATACATGACATTTGTCTCTTTATACGACCTTTTAATCTTCGTGTAATTTCTATGTTACATGTATGAAACTGCTAATTATTTCCCCCATTGACACCAATGTTCATTTGTCACATATTAATAATTTACTGCAATTTTAACTCTACAATTCCACAAATTTAACTAAAAAAAAATTCACTTGAAAAAAATCACAAGAAAATGTGTGGTCACCAGGCATGTAGGAAGTTTGTGCATAGATTCGAAATTTGGAAAATCTTCATCAAACATCCAGTAAAACCTATCAATACAATACTTTTACATAAACAGCAAAATCGAATAAAAATGGGCTACTTTATAAGCCCAATTACAATACTAAAGGAAGAATTACTTTTTATTATAGGAACTACATTCGAGCTGCACCTGCAAGTTGGTGGTGGTAAACCTATGATAGTCTACTGATTTCCAGTTCCACATAAAAACCCAACTGTATAATATCGTACAGATTCTATTCTTCAGTCTGATTCAGATGTCAAATGTGTCGGCATCCTATTGATTTCACTTTAGAATCTCTCCAAATTCTCCAAACACTTTTAATCTAAACGACAATCACTTCTGTTTGTTTCATTTGCAGACTTCATTGTATTCGAACGTTTAATGAAGTGAGTTCCATAATACAAGTCATGACATGCGTTATCACACTGCCGTTTTTCTTTCATGTGTTTTACAAAGATGAAATGTTGTTTGTTTGTTTTTTAATTGTGTTGTTGTTTTGATTGTATTATAACTATATAGGTCTTTCTATGGTAAAATGTTGTATATATACCTGAGGTTATAATCATTTAGTGTTTGCCCTACTTTTTCCTCCAATCAGACGGTGAGGAAATTTAAAAAATGGCGAACTTATCCATGTAAATTTCTAACGATCACCAAGTTTAACCATTTAATCATTAAGTAATCGCTTATTAAATGGCACGCGCTTGTTTGGACACAAGAAGGCGGATTTAGTAGAAGCGCGAACGTATTAAGAGGCGTGGTTTCGTAGAAGCGCGGGGGAAAGGTAGGTCAAACACTAAGTCAGTTAGAGGCTAAGAAGTGAAATTTTAACAATTAAGAAACCCCGGTCAGTCGCTGCGCTCCTTCCCTTAGGGTTTCTTAATTGTTAAAATTTCACTTCATAGCCTCTAACAAATACGTAAAGTGAATCCTCTATCGTATAAATTATACGCTATGGTTGTCGTTATTTAACGGAAAGGCGCGAAGATATCCGACACGTTCATTAGTACGACCTTAGTATCACCCGTCCACCAAAACCAAACTTTTTAGGTTGGCTAGGTGTCCGAGGGGTCTTAGGCGTCGGCTATTGTGCGAGGCGCTGTGTCGAAGTTGGTGTCCTAGGTGCGGGTTCGAATCCGCTGGTAAGTGGTTTGTACAAAATGTTCTCCACATATATAAAGCACCAAGCAAAACTCTGCTTGCAGTGTACTGGCATTAAAAAAATGTACTAAATTGTTCCCATCACATTTTTTGTCTTTTTATACTATTACAATATATAAAACAAAATGCTGGAAACAGAGTTTAGTCTCATGTATATATAATATATGTATGCTGAAACATTGGGATTAGGTACTTCTAACAAACGACATCTGATAAGTCAACGTACTAAATTATGGAATACCATTTAACAGGGGTTGGTGGATATATGAAATACCACTTAACAGCGTAACAGGGGTTGGTGTATATATGGAATACCACTTAACAGGGGTTGGTGGTATATGGAATGCCACTAAACGGTTGGTGGTAAATGGAATACCATTTAACAGGGGTTGGTAGTATATGTATATAGAATACCACTTAACAGGGGTGGGTGGATATACGGAGTGCCACTTAACAGCGTAACAGGGGTTGGTGGATATATGAAATACCACTTAACAGCGTAACAGGGGTTGGTGGATATATGGAATACCACTTAACAGGGGTTGGTGGATATATGGAATGCCACTTAACAGCGTAACAGGGGTTGGTGGTATATGGAATACCACTTAACAGCGTAACAGGGGTTGGTGGTATATGGAATACCACTAAACGGTTGGTGGTAAATGGAATACCATTTAACAGGGGTTGGTAGTATATATATATGGAATACCACTTAACAGGGGTTGGTAGATATATGGAATGCCACTTAACAGCGTAACAGGGGTTGGTGGATATATGAAATACCACTTAACGGCGTAACAGGGGTTGGTGGATATATGTAATACCACTTAACAGAGGTTGGTGGATATATGGAATGCCTCTTAACAGCGTAACAGGGGTTGGTGGTATATCGAATACCACTTTACAGCGTAACAGGGGTTGGTGGTATATGGAATACCACTAAACGGTTGGTGGTACATGGAATAACATTTAACAGGGGTTGGTAGTATATTTATATGGAATACCACTAAACATGGGTTGGTGGAATATGAAATACCACTTAACATGGGTTGGTGGAATATGGAATACCACTAAACATGGGTTGGTGAAATATGGAATACCACTAAACATGGGTTGGTGGAATATGGAATACCACTAAACATGGGTTGGTGGAATATGGAATACCACTAAACATGGGTTGGTGAAATATGGAATACCACTAAACATGGGTTGGTGGTATATGAAATACCACTAAACATGGGTTGGTGGTAAATGGAATACCACTAAACTCGGGTTGCTAGTATATTGAATACCACTTGGTTGGCGGTATATGCAGTATCACTAATAACAAAGGGGGAGGAATACAGCTTAAACTGGCATTTCATACGGCGTACGACTGCGGGGAATGATATCATCGTGTAATATAACAGTAGATTGTACCAATGGAATAACTACAGTAGATGGCGTACGCAGACACTTAATTCTCATTCTCTAGCTGTCCTGACTCTAATGGTGTCACGTTGACGAAGAACGAGAAAGTAGACGATCGACTAGTCCATGTATAACTTTTACTTTATTTTTCTCAGTAATGAGCCTAGCCTGTCTGATTCACTTGTTTTAGTGCCTGATGAAATGATACAATCAGACACAAAGAAAAGCATAGTCGATAGCGCGGCATCGCAGATACCCGTTTTTTATTGTCAGGGTCCTAGTGATGGTTGAGGGATTGAAAAATCGTTTGATATGTGCCCCTGGAGCATCTGGTGTCTTCTGTTTCATATTATTTTATCCATGTCACCCCCTGCCCCGAGACATATAGTGAAACACTAACAATATGTAAAACCAGGCTACAACCCCTAGGGAAAACATGCGTTTGTTAAACAATTGGGTTTCCTTAATTTAATGGAACACATGTGTTATCTTATTAACTTGTTGTCGTGTGACGAATACGTCAGTTCTTGTTCAGGGTCAACGTTTAAACAATTAAACAATTAGGCTACGACAGACTCTGGACAGCCTTTAAATGTATTCTCATTTATTGAAGATGGGCTGTGAAAGAAAACACAATAATAAAAATAGTTTATATTTATTGGAATAAACTGGCCATGGCTTCAGCATAATATAACAATAAACATAATGTGCATATCAAATGTGCAGTCACGATACTTATAAACAATTTTGAAAAATGGTCATAGCTCAGGTCAAGTTTTGAAGTGAATGAAAACTGTACTCATTGAATCCTGGGTTCAGATGTTCACAAAGCCGTATATTTAAAATTTAGTTGCTTTCCTTCAAGTGTTCTCGTAAAATAATTACTACACACTGCTGTGACCGCGACATACTGTCACATGCCACTAGTGGGGACAAGGGCACCGCTGGAGGCCCCACCATTAAATAGGGGAAGCAGAGCACAGCAGTGAACACTAATAAATCCTTGGCTGACGCACTTTACAATCGAAGAGATTTGTCTCGCCAGCAACAAAAACATTCATCAAATGACCCAAATATGGTCAAACAATCAACAAATGACCCAAATAAGGTCAGTTTTAAATGACCCAAATATGGTCAACAACAATTATCAAATGACCCAAATATGGTCAGCTAATACATTATCAGTAACCCAAATACGGATTTAACACAAACAATGGCTTTAACCCAAAATGGTTAAACACAATATTGCTTCTTCTTTTTTTAAGGATAAGCAGATAACCTAAAATAGAGGTTATATATGCCAAAGACATTACTGCACAACAGATTGTGTAATTATTTAAATACTGCCATGGACCAATTTCCAAAACTAAAAGGGAAATTCTTCTAACAAGAGCATCAAGAATTGCAGGGCAATCAATAGTCCCCCACCGGCCCAGTCAAACATTTTCCAAACATTTTC
Organism: Cyrtodaria siliqua; assembly: GCA_037043455.1. Lineage (NCBI taxonomy): Eukaryota > Metazoa > Mollusca > Bivalvia > Adapedonta > Hiatellidae > Cyrtodaria > Cyrtodaria siliqua. The sequence continues at coordinate 13,265 of JAWPHD010002497.1, read as the reverse complement.
TATGATGGAGGTCAAAGATCAAGATCAAGGTCACAGTGACCTTATTTTGGTACGCGACACACCGCTATCCCAAGATGTATTCACATACCAAGTTTGGTGTCTCTTAGTGTTATAGTATTGAAAATACGGTCCGGACCAGCATTTTCTATGACAGAGGTCACAGGTCAAGGTCACAATGACCTTATTTTGGTACGCGACACACCGCTATCCCAAGATGTATTCACATACCAAGTTTGGTATCTCTTAAGTGTTATAGTATTGAAAATACGGTCCGGACAAGCATTTTCTAAGACAGAGGTCACAGGTCAAGGTCAAGGTCACAGTGACCTTATTTTGGTAGGCGACACACCGCTATTCCAAGATGTATTCACATACCAAGTTTGGTATCTCTAAGTGTTAAAGTATTGAAAAAACGGTCCGGACAAGCATTTTCTATGACAGAGGTCACAGGTCAAGGTTATAATGACCTTATTTTGGTACGCGACACGACGCTATCCCAAGATGTATTCACATACCAAGTTTGGTATCTCAAAGTCTTATAGTATTGAAAATATGGCTCGGACAAGCATTTTCGGAACATTTTCTATGACAGATGTCCCAGGTCAAGGTCAAGGTCACTGTGATCTTATTTTGGTATGTGACACACCGCTATCCCAAGATGTATTCAAATATCAAGTTTGGTATCTCTAAGTGTTATAGTATTGAAAATACGGTCCGGACAAGCATTTTCTATGACAGAGGTCACAGGTGAAAGTCAAGGTCACAGTGACCTTTTTTGGTACGCGACACACCGCTATCCCAAGATGTATCCACATACCAAGTTTGGTATCTCAAAGTCTTATAGTATTGAAAATATGGCCCGGACAAGCATTTCGGAAGGACGGACGGGCGGACGTACAGGGTGTAAACCTATAGTCCCCCCCCCCCCCACCCCGTCCCGGGACCGGTGGGGGAGTAATAGGCATAGTAGGTTATTGATAAATACATTTTATAGTACAGATCTACTCCCTGCTACAAGGATGAATCATTTTCTTGACAGTTCCGCCTCCAATTGGCCCATGCTCAACAACAATAATTCGCCCTGCCGTGTTGGAGACTAACGACCTGACCCTTGAATTTTTAAAAATACAAAGAAAGCATATCATAACTAAAATAACGACAAATGTGCTGAGCAATCGAAACCGGTGACTTCGACAAAATGTCGACCAATAATTTAATTGAACCTGTTTATTGAATGAAAATCTACATTAATCCTACAACATCAGACATTTGTACAAATTTACATTAAATAACAACGAAGGCATACACTCTCAATATTTACATATTTGTTTTTTATAAAAGACCGAGATACATGCTTATAATTTGGATTTTAGTCTCCCGTATTTAGATACAACCAGCTGACTAATCGTCCCATTGAAAAAGACCGGATATACGGTAAATTGTACAAATTACTCAGTCGTAAAATTAACAAAAACCAGGAAGACCACAATCTGTGCAGCAAGGGTGGCCACAAACTCACGTAAATTATCCACCCCACTACAATAAAAAGATTTATGTCGATAATCGACAAATCCCAATATGTTTGGTTTGATCTACACCCAACATCTCGTGTAGCGATGCCTTGTAAAGTGGTGGGACACACAGATAGCGTACCAGGTATTGGTTCCCATCCATCTATTGCGACTAATTTCACCAGTAAGATGCTGAACTTGCATATTAGGTTTAGTTACACTAAATCAGCCGGATGTGCTCGCCTGGTGCAGTCGAAAGTAGTTCTGTATTAAAGAGTGCTGATCTTTTTTTTCTTTAAAAACTTTTTTAGTGCAATTTCCTGTTATTTTTTGGCTGTAACTGTATTCTGGACATGTTGCTGATATTTGAAAAGGGAGCTCATCATGTTTTTGACAGTTTTTGATAAATTTCAGAAGTGAAAGTAGACAGGGTACGAAATTGCAAGGAGTAAAAATAGCTTTGACCTTTGACCCGGTGTTAGCATACAGCTGAAGAAATGTTTCTTAGAAGGTATTAAACCCCCAATTTCCTTGTTGATGTTTAATAGCAGACATGTTTATTTACATGATAAGGTAAGTTTGCCAGAATTCTAATCAGGTTTGAGTTTTTAACAGGTTGTCAACATTCTAACTTTACTATGGAGGGGGCATGGAGACTCATTTACGCTACTATAACCTATAAGTGTAAGTGCCACCGTGTGAAGCGCTATTCTGAAGCACGCCATTAGATTAAAGTATCCGTAATTTATTAAGTAGGCATATGCGTTCCGTCTGTAATGCTATCATCTAATGAAATGTCCACTTTTTGTGGTTACTATTGAACAGACGCAGACACGGCCATTTTTATTTGGGGACTTGTTGGCGCGAAACATGGAGAGAATGTTGATTGCATTAATCGTTTGGGGTGCTTGTTTCAGCCAAAGGTTTTTCTGCAGTAGCTTGAGCAATTTAAATTATACTTACTAAACAAAAAGGATTTTGTATCAAAACTGTAAAATCTATTTTGAAAACTTTAAAATATAAATATCGTTAGAGCGAATCGCCATAGGAAAGGACGCCAAGTCGATGTAAATCACCTAAAATGATTAATCTATTTTACAATTAAGGCATGCTATTATAAATTACATCGTTTTTATAATAAAATCGCTTCACATGTTTGTGTGTATTGTGTTTTATTCCTATTGGAATGTTGTCCTGGTTGTATCTGAAACAAAAAAGATTTTGTATCAAAACTGTAAAACTATTTTGAAAACTTTAAAATATAAATATCGTTAGAGCGAATCACCATAGGAAAGGACGCCAAGTCGATGTAAATCACCTAAAATGATTAATCTATTTTACAAATAAGGCATGCTATTATAAATTCCATCGTTTTTTTAATAAAATCGCTTCACATGTGAATTTTGTTTTATTCCTATTGGAATGTTGTCCTGGTTGTATCTTAAACAAAAACGATTTTGTATCAAAACTGTAAAAAATATTTTGAAAACTTTAAAATATAAATATCGTTAGAGCGAATCACCATAGGAAAGGACGCCAAGTCGATGTAAATCACCTAAAATGATTAATCTATTTTACAAATAAGGCATGCTATTATAAATTCCATCGTTTTTTAATAAAATCGCTTCATATGTTTGTGTGTATTGTGTTTTATTCCTATCGGAATGTTGTCCTGGTTGTATCTTAAAGTAGCTATCCCGCCAACAACAGCCAACTTATGTAAACATATGTACACCGTTTCTAAACCTACTATATATAACTTATATATTTTGAAAATCTAAACTCTATGGTTATTTTAAGAACCCATAAATAACCCTATACTTAAATCGGCACATATACACTATTTTATGATGTGAACACATGGATTGCCGTTATTTGGCGGGTTAGTGCCTATAAACTATTTTATTTCGAAAATTATTATTTACACAATTAGGACGCATGTCCTTGTTTCTGAATGTGTTCTGTAACTTGTTAGTTCCAGTATGACGTCAATGACCAACTTCTGTTGTTAAAACTAGCATACTTCTGTTGTTAAAACTAGCATACTTGAACGCAAAAAAGGTTAACGTCCTGACTTATTGTTGTCATACAATACGTATGATTGTCCTGAGATATGTACATTCGCTGTACTGACGTAGCTCCGACTCTTTCGGATGTATTTGCCTTAGGGATTAAGTAGCAATGTAGCTCGTCCTAGTATATATGTTTGTTATAACGAACTTTTAACAGAAACGCGTCAGAGCCGTCGTAAAAGATATGTAAACTTTGGTATTAAAGTATGTTATAACGTGATAAAATAGGTGACCTGATTACATTTAGGTTATTTAGAGCCACCGCCACAGAGAAGAGCAGAAAGAGGACTGCATGGGAATCCATGAGTATGCTATCTTAAACAAAAATCGATAATCCGGGATAATGCTAATTTTAGAATCGATAAATCGGGAGTATTCCAGCAAGATAACCAGACCACACCCAGCTAGAGTTACAAGTGACGTTTTCTTGCTGGAATAACATCACGTCGAGATGGTTTCATAGGAACGGTAAAACGGGTACTAAGATGTGTGACCTTTGTTTTCTACCCGTGTGACTTGAATTGAACACCATTCCCCATGTTTAGGAATTTTGAGACAATCATTGCTTGCGATTGTTAATTAATATCCTTCAATTTCCAAATATGCATTTATTAGTATAATTTGCTTTTGCGATGAAATTTAACACCCGTATAATCTGCTGGTGCGTTTTCTTTGGCCGTCAGTATATTTCATGAACAATTTACAGACAATTCTTACATGTGTCTTACGAATAATGAGAAACTGCGTTACCGTTTAAAAGCATGTACAAGAAAAGTCTAAATATATTGTTAAAGTCAACCTTTGAGATAGTTTGTTTAAATAGAAGAGTTGTGTTCTATATAAATATACTTTTATTTGTATATACACAATATGAAACTTTTTCTCTCTTGATGATTTACATTCTTGCCGAGCATTATATCATTTTTGCTAAGGAGTTTAACAAATTCAATAATGAATGAGAACGAATGTTAGATTCTAGTTATCACATAACTCACATATCGACTTTTATTGCATTTTACCTGTCGCTTTAACACGCGAAACCGACATAAACCGTGGGAATTGGATCATAGTCATTATCGATTTTTAAACGCATACAAGGCTTATTTGCATACTTATACAACTAGCGGTATATCGAAAATATAGAATTCTGTTATTCCACTCCCACACCGTAAGTTATGTGATAAATAATTATATTGATACTTATCAGAAAATTGGCAGATAATGCTTGCAGATGTGTTTCAATTTGCTTTCACTTTGCTTTTTCACAAAGTGAAGCGGAGAATATATAGGAATCACGTTGTCCGTAACTTCTCGTTCACCTTCAGTGATATTTTTAGCCGTATCATAATTTCAGCTGAAATTTGAAAAGTTGGTTCAGTGGGTTAGTGGGTATAGAATCACTTGGGTAAAACTCCTAAATTTAATTAAAACGCCTTTTAAGTTTCTGAGTTAGTTTTACTCTTTTAGTTGTATGACAGCAAACCTTTCTGAAAGTATTGTCCTATAACTGTAAAAGGTTATCTTGCACCAGTATTTACATTATTCCATTGTATCCCTTAAAAGTGCCAAACTTTTAACAAGTTAATTTATTTGATAATTACATTTTGACTTGTGTCTCTAAACTTTGTTATAAAAGCAATATTCATATCTCATTTTATTGTGACAGTATGAATTTGGTGTTTCAAAAACACACTTTATTCGGTCAGTAAAGAATTCTTTTTTCTGAGAGGTGTTACACTGAGTGATACATTATGCATTAAAAATTGTACCAAATGATTTCACTGCTGCATAAATGTATGCTTGTATGATATATCTTCATGCCTGGAAAATGTTAAAATAGTTAATGTTAAAATAGGGACGATTCTATACAGTCTTAATGCACTGTACGTCCTAATAAAGGCAATCTCATTAAAATCAGACCCTTTATCACGCTACGCTACCATACTGTTCGCTACAATAGCGGAGAGTATCAAAGCGTAATTATGCTATGATTTTAATGAGATTGTAATAAAGGTGACCTAATTATAGGTCCATTGGGCCGGATGTATGCTATTTTGATCCATTGGTTAATACATGCTTTTATCACATGGAACTGCTTGTATTCCGTATAATATACCCATTACGTATTTCCTTAGATTAACCATGTGTAATACAAGGCGACCGAATCAAGTGCAGTGTCAGTACGTTCGTCTAGTCAATGTCCCGGAACACCCGTTTATTCCGTGGAGTCCGTGGATATAGCTGAATCGGCGATGTTGTGAGGGTAACAGTCCGCCGTATGTAGATTCACCACAAGCACGTGTCGTTTTAGAGCCATGTGATAAAAAGGATCTGACACTCGTTGTCATTTCATACAAAATTTTATTAAACTCGTCCAGGAATTTGTTATTAAGCTCGCCGGAGGCTCGCTTAATAACACATTCCTGAACTCGTTTAATAACATTTTGTATGAAATGACAACTCATGTTAGATCCTCTATGTCTATACTCGCATGTATATTGTATACTGAAACGAAAAAGAAACGCAACTCGGGAATTTCCGCTATATATTGTATGTGCAATATACTGTTGTTAATCGAATGGTACATGGCTACATAAGACCTTTCCTTTCGGAAAAAATACTAAAACAACACGTAATACAGCAAACAGTATTCCTTCAAAGTTGCATTATTGACAGAGTACGCGTTTGACTCGGGCATGTATGCAAAATTTTGCAAACTCTTTACGTTAAATACAATACTGAAGTGGCTCAATTTTTCAAAGAGGAACTTCAGAATTTATGAATTTCTTGCTACAAAGTGTACTGTGATTAAAACGTCTATAACATCACAGTTGTGTCCTTTATTTAACAAACTGCAACTCTTTTTTCTTTTTACAAAACATCTTGAGATTTCTTTGGAATATTATGCAAAATTAAGTGTGCAGCATATTATACACTATATAGAGGAAATTTCTTTTTCGTTTCAGTATATTTACACACATGCCACGTTGAGAACAGCATCCGTCGTGTAATCATTTGTGTTGTTTGTGTTTTTTGAATCAGTATGTTGCTATAAACTGAAACCATAACATTCATTGGGTCACGTGTAATTTATGTTCCTGATGTTACTTTGTAAATTGTATGTGAATCATAGCATTGTAAACCAATCTCATTAAAAATACCCTTTATCACGTAACGATACTCTACAATACAATCCCCGTGTGGTTGCCGGGGTAGAATACAACCACTGCAAACACAATGCAGAGGGGTAGGCCCCACCCCCATTCATATTCATTTTGTCATTTTTTGTTCATGCTCATTAAAGGTCTTCATCATGACTCCTGCATTGTTTCAGGTGCCATCTCGCTCACATCACTAAGAGCAGTGGCAGAAAAACAATAAACGTGGCTCCAGCGTAAATGGATTTTTTACGATAGAATTTGCAGCAACTCTGCAGTTCAGGGTGAGAAGGTTCTAGGCCCATTTTCCATATTTTATCTCGATGTACATGGAAGATGAGCCTGGCATGTTCATGCCTGTTAGGCGCCATATAACCTGTAATGTGTTGGTGCGCCTTAAAACCCTAATTCAATTCAATTCAATTCTACAATACAAGGATCTCACAACGCTCCATTGGAGGTCACGTCAGATTGACCTTACGATTAGCCAATCAGATTTCAGCTTACAACAATGCTCAGTATAGACTGTTTCACTGCGCATGTCGCATTCCGTAAAACGCTGTGGAGCAGTCTACACTCGGCATTGAAAGAGACAATGTCCATAACTTTTAGCTTATAAAACACAAAATAATTGCGTGACAAACATAATTCACCAACCATTATCGAATATTTACTGAACAAAAAAAATAAAGAAAAGATTGTTTGACGGAATTTAATAGCGGTACAAAAAATGTTACCGATTCGTGGGATTGAACCCACAATACAATGACACTCGTGGGTCAACAGTCATGTTCGCTATCAACTGAGCTAAGCGGGCCAGATGTACTATGGCTTACTATTTATTACAGTTCTAATGTCGTAATAATTTCGGTGGAATATATATTTTCAAAACACACATGGCAGCGACCATGATTTTCTTCATATCTTGATAAAACATGCTATCTAGTGCATTTCTTTGAATTTATCGTGCAATCCACAGCAATAACACTCGAAGACTTTATCTTTATTCGAATATAGATATATGTGTTTTATGTAGATTTTCGTTTGTTCAGTTCACTCACAGACATATTAATAATAATTGTTATTAGGTCTGTGGTTCACTCGAACGCCATCTGAAGTGCATATGAAACGCGCGATTTCATTGGTTGAATTTAGCTGATCTTCTCATGAATATTGATTAGATGAAAGGTCGATCTGACGTGACCTACAAGGGAGTGTTTCAGTTCCTATAGCGGAGAGAATCAAAGCGTAATTAGGATATGATTTTAATGAGATTGCTTTTAAACAAAAATATGTACTTGATAATTTCGTACTTACCTAGTTTCATGACCATCCAGAGTACTCAAATGCCAAATCGCCGGTACGAAATGCCAAATGTGAGAGATCTCCCTGTCAATATTTTGCCAAGTTATGAGATATGTTAGATGGCAGGTTAACGTTTTATGAAAGAGCATAATTCTGTCAAAATGAAAGTGAGCGTTATTGGACATGTCAACGGCATTGAATAATTGATAGAGGTCAATATGTTTAAGTTATAAGCTAGGTTAGATTGCAGGTTAAAGTTTTATAAAAAGGGGCATAACTCTGTCAAAATGAAAGTCAGAGTTATTGGATATGTGTCCAATCGACATTTATTTGGTTAAGATGTATGTGACGTTTCATGAACATGGGTCAAATACTTTTCAAGTTATGGCCACGGTTAGGTTGCAGGTTATTGTGTGACGGACGGACGGACGGACGGACGGACGACGATAGAGTATGGTTGTGTCACATGTCGTTAGAGTATTACTGGCGTTTACTTGAAGTATGTACTAGTACACTTGTGGAATATATTATATATACGTGTAATATAACTCCCATATCATTATCAAACCAGAAACAATGTTGATATTTTCTATTAAAGAATGGTTTTATTATACTGTTTATGTATCTTACTGCTTAAAATACAACGATATGCATATAGTTGGGGCTCAATTTACCCCACCCACTGTTGGTCGACTTCATTAATATTCGTAAAATCCGGCAAACATCAACTAATATAAACTTTCAGGTTACATAAACAAGTGATTGCTTGGTTGTATCACATGTGATTTGGGTATTACCAGTCGTATGGTTGTATCACATGTGATTAGGGTATTACCAGCGGTTACTTTAAGTATGTTCTAGAACATTTATGGACTATTTTATATACATGTTAAATACTAATATAACTCATATATCATTATAACACTGAAATAATGTTGATATGTTCTATTACAGAATGGTTTCGTTATACTGTTAACGTATCAGTTTGCATCGTTTGACAATGAACACTGCTTAACAGTCACTGTTATGCATTACAATTGCCGCAAGCATACATATTTAAAATTTATATGTATATTAAAGGAACCATTATTGAATATTTGCAAATAAGAACAAAAAGTACCGCTGCATGGGGTTGAACTGAACCCTCACTAAAAGTACACTCGCGAGCAAAAACAGACGTGAGCGCGTTACCGACTGAGCTACACGGTAACTTTACTGATGAAAGACATATTTTGATAAAAGTCTAATAGTCACTATAGGATGTCACGTGAGCTTCATAAATGTAAATACTGCGGTCCCATCTATGTTTACTAACAATACCTAAAATCTTCCTTTTTTAATTCACGAATTCATTACTACAGACTTATTTGGACTAGTCTTATGTTTTTTTATGCATACATTCCATTGAACTACTTGATATATGCTTTACTTATGTACAGTGTCCTTTAAGTGAAGGGATGCGGATTTAGTTCATTCGTTAAACATTCAGTGTATAGAACGTCGATATATTTAAATTATGTCAATTTATTCAAATGTAAAGCATCTATGTTAAGTAGTGGGAAAAGATGTTTGGAGCTAAATAGTTTTTTTACCAACGGCGCCCAATCAAGTAGCTGAATATCTTTTGTCTCTTGTCGGGATCATTCTCGCTTAATTATGACATTTAAAGAACTTAATAAAAATGGCCAATCATGTTCATGATCCTCGGTCTAATGCAGTTCAACATTTGTTTGTATTACGATGAGTGGCACATGACTGATAATGATAGCATAGTTAGGTTATTGCATGTGATCCTTGATGTCTATAAGCGCGACATTCACATGCGGGGGATTTGAGGCTTGGTCTCTAAACACTCATTTTAAGTTGTATATATGCGTGTAATATGATCTGAATTACAATAATGATAGTACAATAAGATTATAGTGTTTGATCAGTGACCTTGACCTTTGAGTTAGGGCATGGATTTGGTCGAGAAATAAGCTCTAGAGCATTAATTGTATAGAATAACCGCACACGTTTCTTGTTTTATGACAATGTGTTTGTTCCTTTACCCCACTGTGTAAATGTTTACAGCATTTAAGGCACGCATTGTGGGGGTCAAAAAGTGGAAAGAAAGAATGTCAAATGTTGTACGTCGCATGAAACGACATCCATTTTGAAGAAAGTTTTGAATGTCGTATGTCGAATGTCGTATGTTGGATGTAGCGTGAAACGACATTCACTTTTAAGGATGTTTTTGAATGTCGAATGTCGAATATTGTATGTCTGTGAAACGACATTCACTTTGAAAGATGTTTTTAAATGTCTTATGTCGATGTCGTATGTCATATGTCGAATGGTTGTATGTCGCGTGAAACGACATTTACTTTGAAGGAAGTTTTTGAATGTTTTATGTCGAATGTTGTATGTCGCGTGAAACGACATTCACTTTGAAGGAAGTTTTTGAATGTCGTATGTCGAATGTCGTATGTCGACTTGTATGTCGCGTGAAACGACATTCACTTTAAAGAATGTTTTTGAATGTCGTATGTCGAATGTCGTATGTCGAATGTCGATTGTCCTATGTTGACCGAACTTCACGCAGCTGACATATTAATGTGTTATTATGATTGTGTTGTATCGCATGTGTTGCCAACGGTTACTTTAAGTACACTTAGCGCAAATAAAAAATACCCACCCTTAATGCTGGTACAAACGCTGTGTTATGTGTTTTGATGCTTTCTTTTTGTAAGGAACCTTAGAAAATATTATCTCGTACAAATGTATGTGTTTTTCATAGGGTTGATGTTTTAATACGTGCATTTTTTTTAGAAAAGGTGAGATAACATTCTTGTTTATTAAACTTTTCAACTATTATTTGGACTCTTTATGGCGGTCTATAGAATTACTCCATATATCGTTATTGATTTCCTGTTTTGTTTTTCAGATGAAGTGGTACTTTTTTTTTTTGCTCAATATATGTAATAGCATACTTATGGAAGCAATGTATTTTTTATATGCGTCGTTCGTCAATAAATTCTGCTTACATAAAATTGGCGACTCTCTATGATCACTATCACTATCTCACCGGAATGATGTTGATATTTTCTATTATTTAAAGGTTTTATTATATTGATTATGCGTCGTTTGCCAATGAATTCTGCTTAAAACTCAAATAAAATTGGCGACTCTCTCAATGTCTCGGAGCAAAGTATGAAAAATGCAAAGCATATCGTGGTTCTTTGCTCCTCGTGGAAGAAAAATGTATTCGATGACATAGATAAATGTCGGTATGCTTTATTCTTTGCCACATAAACAGAAAGCTTGTCCCCATGCAAAACAACGCTGTATTTTCAGTTAAAATCGTGTATATGGAAGTACTGATTTGAGCCAGAGCCGGTGCTTGATTCTCTAGAACTATATGGTCGGCCGAATTGAGGTTTTACAACGCACCATCACAAAAAGGTTATATGGCGCCAACAGGAATGAACATTTACATCTTGATAAAGAAAGTATGCAGAATCGGCCTAAAACCTTCTCATCTGCAGAACTGCATAGTTGCTGCAAATTATATTGTTATCACACGAATTTTCGCTGGAGCCACGATCACTGTTTCCTGCCACGACCTGAAACAATACAGTATAATGATGAAGACATTCCTCTCTAGAATTTGACTGAAACAAGTAAGAGTCATGTGGCATTTATAGGGTGTCAATATGTCCGCAACGTTCTAATGCTTCCGCGGACATATTGGACGACACGCATGTTTCGAATATGTCCGGAACGAGTGGCAAATATCCGCGATACATTTATGGGGCGTCGCAAACAAATTCATCTTTCATATTGATCAGGTAATGTCGAACGGTAGATCAGAGAGATTTTACTTATTAGTAGAAAATATGCACTACAGGCATTTAAGGAAATACAATTTTGATCTTGGTTTACACCGTGAACAAACTGTAAGCATTCGGCACCTGTCACATATACTCCTCATAATAATATAAGGGCCATATTCAAATGAACTGTAAAAAGTACTTGATCTTCAAATACTCTGGATTTCATATAAAGGGTTAATACGTTTGTGTCAGTAATGATTGTAAAGCTAAACCGAAACATTGTACACAAAAAAAGAAGTAAATCCTTTATGGTCCTTAACTTATTTTGATGAGTATATATTCTACTTTCAAAACGTTCAAGCTGATAAATAAAATCATCAGACCATGCACATGTTCCTTAGGTCTCGAAAACAATTTCAGCTAGAAAAAAAGACCCTAAATACTCCAAAATGTCTTTTATCACACGAAAAGTTATATTAGGGATTATTGGGAACCCTTTGACTACACCAGGTGTCAGACTAGTCAGGAAATACTTCCCGGTCGTAGGATGCTCAGCTAGTTCCATGAAAAAATCCAAAGTTTCTAGTTTGCATGTGTTTTTCCCAAGATTAGTTTTTATTTCATTGTTAAATCTAACCTGATGTTAAAGTATTATGTATGTTGTCATGAATAGTAAGTATTTTACTGTGTTTGTCAGGACTATTTCTTTGGGGAGTATGAGCACAGGGGGTAGGTAGAGATGTGATTTTGACAGATGTTTATTTCAAGACAACGCTCGTAGTGTGAATGAATGACGCGAAATTTTGAGAAAAACGGAATTATTTTATTCCAGATATGGGACCGTTTGCGTGTCAAATGTGTTTAATTCAGTGTATTTAAGCGAACGAATGTTCTGGAACCTGTGACTGATCTCCAAACATAGACTATTTTGCATTGTGTTCAATAGGCTGATTTTCACCGGTCTGACACCACCAGGCATTGCAGTAGGTAGTAGATGGCATTCACAGTAATACTGTCTTAGCTCTACGGGCAGCCACGTGACATGTATTGCGTTTACAAAAGTAAACCCCACTAATTCGGAGCTTGATATAACAAAGAATGTCCTAACAACGCTACAAAACGTCCTCCAAAAACTGGAGAAATGAGCCTAGAAGTGAGGTATGAGGCTCAAAGCAAGGAAGTGTTTCATCATGAGTGTCAATAACAACTATTCAGGAGTCTATGACTTGGACCGTCCTCTTTTCCAAATACAGGACACTCCCTACCTAGTGGTTACGCTCTCGGAATGTCTCGTAGGTTCCATAGTCGATTATGGATCTATAGTGCTAGGGCAGAGGATCATAAATGCATGCAAAGGACAAAGAACGACTAGAGAAAGTGCGGCGCAAAGTAGCCCGCTTTATC